>UCOH01012253.1:0-26110 GCA_900474275.1 Synergus japonicus
ATTATAAATATATATATATTATTTTATAATTATAATTTATTTATATTTATAATTACAACAATTAAAAATAGAATGAATTGAACATTTTTAAAAATCTTCCAGTTCATAAATCATTTCTTACAAAATAATGAAATTTTCAGGTAATGAAAATGATTACGTAAATTTTGCATATAGCCTTTAATTTAAAAAATTATTATTTTTTTTAATATAAGATATATGCAAAGGTTTTAAATAAATAGCATTTATGGAAACTGACGCATCTTTATATATCCTCCGATAATATTTTTATTCTTTCTTTTATCCTCTTACAATAAAGTTGTATGTTTTACCGTTTTATGTTTTTTAAGTTTGAGCTTATTATAAATTCCTACAGTATATTTTTTTCAATGCAAATTATGAATCAATATTTAAAAACTGTTTTTAGTTTAAAATACAGTCAATTAAAAACTCGTTCACATCTTATAAAAGGTTATTTTGTAAATAACCTTCTTGAAAATATTCACAAAATTGTGACAAAGTTGTGAACGTTTAAATGCACGAATTTCTCAATTGATTGTATTTTAAACTACAAAAAACTTAAAAATATTGATTCATCATTTGCATTAAAATAATGTACTGTAGGAATTTATATTAAGCTGAAACTTAAAAAACATACAACATTATTCTGACGTACAATCTAAAAAGATACATAAGTGACATTGTGGTTTAGAGTTATTCTCTTAAACCTAGCAATAGAAAGTCGACCTAAGCGACAATGTCACTTATGTATCTTTTTACGTTGGACGGCAGTATTGTAAGAGGATAAAAGCAAGAATAAAAATATTGTCGGAGGATATATAAAGATGCCTCAGTTTCCATAAATGCTATTTATTTAAAACAATTGTATATATCTTATATTAAAAAAAATAATTTCTTTAATTAAAGGCTATATGCAAAATTTACGTAATCGTTTTCATTACTTGAAAATTTCATTATTTCGTAAGAAATGGTTTATGAATTTGAAGATTTAAAAAAATTTTCAATTTATTCTACTCCAGTTGTTAAAAATTTTGCATATTACGGCGGAATAAAAAATATGAGACTATTTATTTATATAATATAAAAAACGAAAAAAAAATAGTCGAGGTAATTCTATTTTTAATTGTTGTAATTATAATTATAAATAAATTATAATTATAAAAATAAATATATATATATTAATATTCTGCATCTGAAAAGGCATAAAATCAAAATTGTGGCATAAACTAAGAATCGTGCGAATTACTAAATTCGACAGTTTTTTCCAAACCAAAATTTCCTTCTAAGTACGGTTGGAGAGATAGATCAGGGTTCGAGATAACGAAGATCGACTCCAGAGTTTTCCGAAACTTTCGGACCGAAATCGTGCACCTTCGACAGTCTTCGAGTCGGTCTTCTACTCTTACTCACACGGACATAGAGGTTCAGTTGCGTGCGTCGGCCGGCGTTTCAAATATGTGATCAATGACCAGAAGTTTCGCGCGGCGGTTACACAAAACCTCTCTCAGTGTAGAATTGGTTGGGTTCGACAAATACTCCATATTTTATTTCTATCTGTAATAATAATTCTAACATAATCTTGCTTCATTTAAATGTTTCTTATCTTCATTCTTCAAAGGGACTGAATACTCTGTGCCGTGGCTAATACAATGAGGATAGCAAGTTTCTTAGTTAAATTTTTCGCGTTTTGGGGTTTCAGAACTGATAACCCCTTAAAGAATCTTTTTAATCGCGCATCATTGCCTAATTTCTCCGATAAAATTAGTGACAGTACAGGCTACTACAATCCTCTGCTTCCTACCTTCCATGTGAAGATTCTTTTTACAGACTTCACAGTCTTCTACTTTCTACCTTCCACGTGAAGGAGGCATGAGCCCATTTAACATGTTTCCATCCACTATCAGTGAAATAGTAGATTTTATTTGGTCTGAAATAAGTTTTAAAGTAATCTACTAATATCTTCTGATACTCGAAAACAGCCACCTTGTCATGAGCTAAATTATCAGAAATGCGATACTTACGTGTTTTCCGTCATTTTACATTCTCATCAGAGAGAATGTATTATATTTGTGTAAAATTTGACCCCCTCATTTTTTGTTAAATCTTCACGTTTTATGACCCCCTGAATCCGAAAAACATGGTTTTACCAATGTATGTATGTGTGTGCGCTTGTGTATGCCTGTGGATTTTTATTTTTCATCCACGATAACATTCGAAGATATTGACCGATTGAATTGGCCTTTGGTATACTCTTTTAGTGTCTTAAAATGAAGGCCGAGTTTGTTGGCCAGTCATTTTTGATGAAAATTAAAAAAGTTAGAGCATTTTGAAAATTTGAGAAAAAAAATTTAATTAAAGCTAAATAACGCACAATATAAGAAAGAGTCAAAGAATGAAAAATAAATATTTTTGAACACTTTACAGGACTCACGTAACAATTTTTTGAATTTTCATGAAAAATCGAAAATTCAAATTTTGAGCCAAATAACGCGTGATATAGAGAAAATTAAAAGAACATAATTATTGGTTTTTAAAAGATCTACAAATTATCCCTTGAACATTTTTTAATCCATTAACGTCAAAAAACACATTTTTGAAGTACTCTTTTCTGCAAGATATTTCACCATGGAATATAGATATAAGGAGACCAAAGTCCTGTACATTGACTTTAAGAAAAATAAATAATATTTTCGAGAAGTACACGCGCCTTAGCTTCCAGTGTGTGGTGCTAGTATGAACACATGTACAAAAATGGCCGCCGATTTGAAAATGACAATATGTAAACAATATCAAATAATATAACCACAAATTTTGTGTCTTGTGCAATTAAATTATATTACGTAGATTCCGTTAAATAGATTGCATTTATGAAGTGAAAATGCAATATCGAAATAGTAAGTATAATACTCTTATTGAAATTTCGTGTATTCTAAATGATAAAAAATCTGCCCGCTTACGCGGGCACATTCTTATGCACACGTCGCGCTTCGCGCTCCATGTTGCGCGTTTCGCGCGCTTGCGCTCTTCGGGCGTTTGCGCCCTTCGGGACACTTGCGCGTTTCGCGACGCTTGCGCCCTACGGGGCGCTTGCGCGCTTCGCGGCGGTTGCACCTATTTGTTTTTAAATTACTACAAAATGGAATGGAATGCAAACGAAAGATAATTTACTTAAGATCCTATCGACCTTAAGGAGCACATTCTTATCAGGGCACTCGCGCTCGGCTTTGTTTAACAATATTTTTCATGATTAAAACGAAAACTACTCATCTTGTTAAAAAATGGTTCAAGGAGAACTTGCAGATATTTTTAAGGCCAATAATTATGTTTCTTATCATTTTCTCTGTATCTCGCGTTATTTGGCTCAAAATTTGAATTTTCGATTTTTTAAGGAAATTAAAAAAGTTATTATACCTATACTATAGAGTGTTCAAAAAGAAACATTTTTCACCTTTAGACTTTTTTTCATATCGTGCGTTGTTTGGCTTCTAATTCAAGTTTTATTTCATTTTTTTGGATTTTCAAAATGTTATGTCTTTCAATTTTTTTTATCCAAAAAAGTCATTAAGAAAAATTGTTCGTCTTTTTGAGTACTACGAACATCCGTCATTAAAATTTTTAAATTAAAAAAAAAGTGGTTTCAAAAATTTTCAAAATGCTCGAACTTTTTGAATTTATATCCAAAATGGCTGGCCAACGAACTTGACCTTCACTTTGGGACACTAAAAAAGTATACCAAAGGACAATCCAATCGGTCAATTCTTTCGAAAGTTATCGTGCTAACAAACTAAAATCTACAGACAGACAGACAGACACATTCGTAAAAACATGTTTTTTGGGTTTAGGGGGTCCCAAAACGTGGACATTTGATGAAAACTGGGGGGGGGTCAAATTTTACAGAAATCTAATACATTCTCTCTGATGAGAATGTAACAAGATTCGTAAAATGATTATTTATTTTAAATGAAAATCAAAAGTTTCGTACGACTTTAAAAAAATATTCGACAAAATTTACATCTGCGCAGAAATTAATTATTTGCCTTTAAATTAATTATCATTTAATAAATTGAAAAATAGTTTTTATAAATAATATTGAATAATTAATTATTGATTTGAACAAATTTGTGGTTATATGATTGTCATTTTCAAATGGGCGGCTATTTTTGTACATGTGTTCATACTAGCGCCACGCACGGGAAGTTCAGGCGTATATAGATAATGTTAATTATTTAAAAAATTATGCAAATTATTAATAAATATTTTTTTTTCACAACCAAATATGTTGTGTCATATGGTTTTCTGGATTTTCAAGGTTCCTGATAACGAATTTGATATTAATTGTACAAAATTTTATTTTTTACACATTTTTTTGACAATTATTCACCAATATAAAAAAAAATTATTTCAAAAATTTTCAAAATGCTTCCACTGTTTTGATTTTTATCCAAAATGGCTGACCAACGTTCACAAACTGAAAATCTGCTGTCACACACAAAGAAAGACACACAAAGAAAGACACACAAAGAGACATACAGGCACATTCGTAAAAATGTGTTTTTCGGGTTCAGTGGCTCCTAAAAACGTGGAGATTTGACTAATCGGGGGGGTCAATTTTCCAAAAATCTAATATTCTTTGATGAGAATGTGAAAAAACATTTTTCCATGCGTTTAGTAATCTGAGAAGATATAAATGTTACTAAGAATTGTTTTTAAACATTTAAAAAAAAATTATTTTTAATTTTTTAGAATTCTTTTTCTTTTAAAACATCTTTTATATTAAATTTTTTTTTAATAATAATATTGGTGGATTAATTGTCAAAAAAATGTGTAAAAAGTAAAATATTGTACAATTAATTTCAAATTGTAAAAATTGTAAAAAAAAGGTATTTATTTATAATTTGCAAATTTTTTAAATAATTAAAATTATCTATATACGTTTTTAAAATATTTTTTCTCGCAGATCACGATTCTGCAATCATTTTTTAAAAATCATCTTTTTTTGCAATAATTTGTTTAAACTAATTAATTTTGCAAAAACAATACCAAATGCGTGTCTTAATCGCAAAAATTAATTAGTCGAAAAATTGTAAAATTTGTCAATCGGTTTTACCGTTATTTTGCAAGTTTTAAGAATGATAAAAATAAAAATAATAACTCTTTTGTAATCGAAAACAGTCGAGGACGCGATTAGGCTGTTTCATAATTGAATAATAATGCGATAAGACATCGAAAATGTAGAAAGAAAAAAAAAAGGTATGAAAAATCTTGGTTTTTTTACTTTTGTTTTGCAAAAATATTGTAAAAAAACTTAATTTTTTGAAATTTTGATAGCACCATCAGAAAGAGCACACTCGGAAATAGTAGGTAAGGTACCTTTTAAATTTTTGGTCCTACGTTTTCATAGTGAAATATCCTGCAGAAAAGGGTACTTCAAAAATGTGTCTTTTTGACATTAATGGGTTAATAGGATGAATATCTATGATGAGAATGTGTTCCTTAAGGTCGACAGAATCGTAAGGAATTTAAATAAAAGTATATAAACGAATAAAAGCGCGCATATTGTAATGAGAATATGTGCTTGATATCCGCTAAAATTGCCTTTGGAATAAACTTCCCTCATATTTATTATTTTCTTTGACCAATTTGGGCATCCTAACCTCCACCTGTCAACGGACTTAGAAATATTAGAAATATTTTCTTCTTTCGGAAGAGAATATTTCTAAGTTCACACAAAATTGCTATAAGTTTGGGGGTCTCTCTTCACCATCCGTGCTCCTGATAAATACAAATCATCGTTCCCATTTTAGCAACGCTCCATGTATCCCCCACTTTTTAATAGAAGGCAATCCTCGATTGTAGCGAGCAAACGATTGGTCGACGAGATCCCCATCAATGCCTATAATAATAGACAATTTCGTTCTATAAGTCCAGATTCTCCCTGGACCTCATCGTGTACAGAACTCTACAACTCTACCTAAAATAAAGCTTTTTAGAAATAACTGAATCTTTTTCATCATTAGTTTATTAGTCCCCTCGCCTTTTTTTTCGCATGCCACGACCCTGACTCTGTCCATTCCGGACGACGAAAACATCACCTCCGAAGAAGCCATGACAGAAATTCCCGTCTTCCTCGTGGGCAAGGAACTCGAAGTTCTGCGGACTCCCTTCCCCGAGCCCCGAGAATTCGTTCTCCAAATCCTCATCTGAGGTATAAACTTTTTGCCCTTAGTGCTACCAGAGCCACATATCGCTTCCACCAGGTTTCACCGAAGGTTGTTCCCTTAACCTGGATACCTCCATCACCCGACCTTATTTCGGACCTTGGTCTAAGAGTACGAAATTTGGTTTCCAACCCTGAGGAAAAACTCCGACGTGTTCACTTGCCAAGACTTCCTGGTCCTGTGGAGCTAAGTACTTCTTTCATCGATTTGAGTACTGGAAGAAACTCTTGGTTGGAGACACCCCCTACATCCCCGGAAAAACCTCGGAAAGAAGGACCATCGGAATGGTGTCCCAGCGATCACTCACTAAATAAGGAATTAACCTCGCTGTTGGGAACGGAACCTTGGTACTACGACTCGCCCAGAAAGAGGAATCAACCTTAACAAACGTCATCTTGATTCCTCGAAGAAGACGACCTGTCATTTTGAGCGACAGAAACGCGTGCGATTATGTAATCTCCTTAGACCACAACATTAAGTAAATCTTCCCAGAACCCTTATCGCCTTTTCTCGATCCTTTTAAAGACCATCCTTTAACCAACTTCTCCCCTAAAAATATCGGTCCTTTTCAGGACCATCAATTGTTTTGAACTGTACGAACTACATTTTAATTACATAACAGTAACTCTCCCATTTGCTGTTATCATGCTCACAATGCCACCCCTAGTTTATAATAAATCACCACAGTGCATATTTTAGTTTGTTCGTTATTCCAGAGAAATTATTGCGCTGCATTCTGTATTATAAAAGCGTAATTCTCAGCGGAATCGAAGCAAATCAAAAACTCACCGGGCAATAAATTTTTCTTCAGATTTTTTAAAAAGATGATTACTCCTTTGGAGCAATCATGGACTCATTGCCAGAGTCTTTAGAGTACATCTGCCGATCTGTAACCTAGTTTCAAATCTCACTTAATTAATACTTCATTAATACGTAGCTCATAAAACAATGGCTGTTTTCGAGTTTAATAGTAGTTTACTTAAAAACTTATTTCAGGACAAAGAAAATCTACTATTTCACTTATGGTGCAGGGCAGCATTTTAAAATAAGAGTAACTTTGCTAATCTCCATGCCCGTGAAGAAGATTTTGGTATCCAAGCTGAATGGCACTTCATAACTGTAAGGAAATCGAAATGCTTTTCAGCAGCATATAAAATCATACCTTAGCCACCGAGTTACTGAAAGCCAGATTTGAAAAAGCTGTTAAGATATCAGGCATATTACCACTACAAAGCTTCGTCTATGAGGAAGCAAAAAGTTACAAATGTTTGAAAGTATGTAAGACTGATTAGTTAGTCAGTCAGATAGTTAGTTAGTTAGTTAATTAGCTTGGTTGGGCGAGGTACCGCACCCCCGTTAGGCCCTACGGGCACTCAGGCTATATGCGCTGATTTGTACTCAGGACAATACTCTAAAGTTGACGTGTTCATCGAGTTGGTTGGTTGCTTTCTGCGGGCTGGAGAGCCCTCCCGAGGGAACTTTAACAAGACTCTCAGACCACCAGGCCGTGCTTATTTTTGCTAGTATCTATCTTTGCGCCACCTACGGGTCCTCTCCTTGCCCTGCCAAGCTCGTCGTCAAAGTGGCAGATGCCGTGCTTTTTGCTAGCCCTCTTGTCTCTATGCTGGGAATACTTTCCAATTTTCCACAAGCATACTTTACTTTAGAATTTTAATACAACATAACACGTATCGTTTGTAAATAAACATCCTATAGAGTAAAAAAACTCGCGAGGTGACCACCAATACTACTTAAATTTAAATCATCACATCATGAGATAATATTGCAAAAAAATGTACAGTTCCAGCTGTAATTATTCAAAATATATATGGCAGAGAACTTGTTTTTTTCTATAGACTTGCCAGTTTGATTGCTTACAATCCTGAAAGCCCACACTTTCAGAAAGTTACGTAAAACCCACGCCTGGGTATTTTTTTCACCTGGTGACGCTTTGGAAGCTTCTATTTTCTGCTTAATTTAATCAATTTGAGTGAATTTTTTTCAATCGATAGGGAAATTTATCAGTCTCTTTCAATAAAAACTTGATACCACTGTGCATGCCATGGCACTCGGCATTTGATTAGTTGCTATTCGCACGCAGTTTCAACTTCTACAAAGAATTATTTTTATTGAGGATATTTAGGATACGAATGTTCTTTAATATTAAACACAACAAATGTAGGGAAAATTATTTTATAATAATGCTGCAAGAACGATGATACAGTGGTGACAATAAGCAAGTGACTAAATTAACAGCCATAACCCATTCTCATACGTCACATAAAACATACTTCCAGAGCAGCCGCTAGAGCTTGCTGCTTTTATTACACGACATAGGTTGTTTAAGCTTCACCATCTACAACAATTTTATACGTAATACGCATGTGCTAAGGATGTGACGCATGTGTAGTTGATATGACTATTGAGAAAGGGGAATTTGGTTAATATTGGGAGGGCCTCTGATTCGGATTTCGTTAATATTGAGAGAGTCGAGTGTATTTCTTTCACAAAATTAATTGAAACATAAAATTGGCCAACATGCAGTGGGCTAGATTCCAAAAAAAAAACAACAGCAAAACTAGAACAAGATGCGAAACCAAAAATTGGATGATTCTTATGTTTCTGAACTTGCTGATTTCCAATTTCGAATCAAAATAAAAAAAAATGGCGGAAGGGAAGTAACTTTTTTTAGTAGAATGCATACTATTTTAGTTGGAATTGATAAAGTTTCGATTTTGAAGTGAATTATTGAAAGTCCGGACTACTCATAAGCAACTTTTATTGTCAGGAATTAATATTTACGTGTTTTGAAGACTTTATTCTAAATTTTAAATAAGAATGTAGAAAATTAAGAATAGATGACTTGATGTGAAGGGCAAAATTGAGATAATTTAAAAAAATAGATATAATGCATTAAATACAAATTTTATTACTGTATACAATAGGGTGGTCCTTATTTTTCGATTTTCGATTCTTCTTGGTCTCACCCTCCTATTTTGTTATACGAGTCTAGAGTTCTTAATCGGCTGTATTACTTCGAGAACGGTAACGAGAATGAGAATATAAACGAAACTTAAGTTCTCTAAGAATTTATGAGAACTTATGATTTTAGAGATTTTTATGACAAAGGAGATAATTATTGATTAATTAACCGATAACGAGTAATAAAGTGTTTTTTGTATTTCCATTACTTTTTAATGAGCTTTACACAAGTTGTAAATGAAAAAAACTGTCACAAATATATGCAGAGCATACATAGAGTAACGTTTATTATAAGATGAATTTTGTGGCTTTAGTTAACTAGTAAGCTGTTGTTTTGCATATTTTACATTCCTAAATATACCTTATAGCTAATAAATGACTAAAATTTAACAATGTAAATAATGTAAACAATAACAATTTTTCTAAAAATCATAAATTTTACGTCATTAGGCTTACTGCTCACTTCATGCGTAACCAGTGTTAACGCTGACATCAGAAATTGAGGTAACGCTATGAAGTTAGCTGAAAGTATGTTCTTTTTATAATAGGAATGACCAAAAAAATGATCTCCACAAAATTTTAGCTAAATCGGTTAATATTAACATTTTCCTTAAAGCACTCGAAAGTTTCTTATGCAATTAACATGGGAAAAAGTACCGTCCAACTTAAAATGCAGGTATTTTTTTTTATATTTCACCGGAATCCTTTAGCTCTGTGCAATTGTGATCTTTACACTATGTTCAAAAAACACATCTAAACGAAAAAATTTTTTTACAAAATTACAATTTCTATTTTGTAAATTTTGCAAAAAAATTGTTTTCATTTAGATAAGTTTTTTTAACATGGCCTACACAGAGAGAAATAAGAAGGTTTGAAGCGATGGAAATATTCCACTGTTTAAAGCCTTGAAAAAACCAAAGTTTTAGAGGAGAATTCATGGTTCTAAAGAATTGAATGTTTTCATGCTTGAAACACACGATATTCGTATTTTTGGACTATGAAAATCATTCTTCAAAAGCATGCGTAGCATAGGCCAGAACCGTGGAATAGCGCACTGTCCAAAGCCAAGAGTTTCAACGTTTAAAACTGTAACGGTCTGTTTTGGGGGTTGATAATTATTGCCTCAGCGGACGCTTCAGCCTAGCCAGGGTTAGGTTTAGAGGCAATAAAACAGATCCGTTACATGGCGCCCGAACAGGTTTGGACTTTTTTTTTCTCGTTAGAACGGAGACACTCAACTCCTCTTCAGTTTTTCTCTCCACCCTTTCCATTTATCACCGCCATTGTTTTTGTTACCCTTTCCACTTTTCGGTAAAATTGTATATAAGTAAGAGCACATCGTCAAAATAGTCAATTCGATCAGATCATCGAAAATGTAAATATCTATGCTCCGGCTACGATCTTCTGTTTGAGTCTAATTGTATTAATCGCGATCTCCAAAAGTATTCTACCACTACTGTTCCGTTAGCTTCCGTTTATTCGCGACTGCAATATTCTCAGAATTCCGTCGTTATGACTGTATAGTACGAACTATTTTATCGTGCTACCGCCAGAAAAGTGCTAAGACTTTAAGTTTGACGAACTTTTCAAGTGAAATTTACGTTATTACCGTAAATTACGTTTTGTTTGAGAATTTTTTCTCCGTTTTATAAATTGTAAATATTTAAGTAAAATTATAGGAGACATACCGGGAGTTTCATGGATTTACCGTCTCCACAAGGAAGAATTGGAGGATATTTTACGGAAATATGGAATTGATCCAAGAGTATCAGTGGCTGTTCTTCGCCTAGTCCTGTTCGTCAGAGGTCATCCTCACTTTTTTTCCGGACAAACCAGAGGACACCCCGGAATACCGACATCTTCAATCAAACCGTTACGCCGCCTCATGGAAACCACGAACCGATTGATGATTTTTTTGACGATCACGGAACAGCATTTGTTTCGACCAAGGGCCTGGAGCAAATGTGTAAATGGAATTGATTTCGATGGAGAAAACGTTTATGGATTTTTGGAGCGCCTACAGGAGTTACAAAAGGCTTATAATTTTTCAGACAATCAAATTCTACGAGGTTTTCCAGAATTATTAAGAGGTGATGCTCAACTTTGGTTTAGAAACTGTGCCGCCGAAATTACTGATCTGTAGGAACTTCAACATAGTCTAAGGAGGTTCTACCTTCCTCCTTCAGAATTAAGACAGCTGGACCAGCAGATTTACAATCATCACCAAGGAAGCTTCGAACCAATAAGAAACTTCGTTACGTCTTTACTTTCGTTAACTCGAAGACGTGGTAGTTTTACAGGAAAAAAAACAATGGTGCCATTATATTACAATATGAAGCTAGGTCTTCGTCTTTACATGAGGCTGCCAGATGTCAACACCCCAGACGAATTAATCCGCAGAGTGGAGGAAATTGAGGAGGCCCAATTTCAGCAGGCCAAAGACACAAAATCGGAGCAAAGAAATACATATAAGCCTTTGAGGCAAACAACCTCCGCGCTTGCTAAAGTTTACAACCCTCAAGAGGCGTGCTGGCGTTGTAAAGAAACAGGTCACCTCAGAAGGAGGTGCAGCAACAAACCTGTTAAATTTTGTTCTCAATGTGGAAAGGACAATGTCCTTACTCACGATTGCTCTTGCCAGAAGGAAAACGGCAGTCGGACCGGACCCAAATAGGCTCAAACCCGGTTCGTTACATTCCACTTACCAAGGAGCCTAGAATCTTTATCCCAGTCAGGATTGGAAAGATTAAAATAAAAGCATTGGTAGACCCGGATTCTGTTTGTTCGTACGTTAATAAGAGTACCGCTAAACTTTACTTATCACAAGGATGGAATAAACTAGATAATAATAACACCATAGCTGTTATGGCAGATGGCACTAAGACACCGCTTGATAATTGCCTATTTGGAATTTTTGAGTCAATGGGAAGGACTATTCAGGCCGAAGTTTCCGTTCTTCCAAATCTCAGACATAAATTACTTTTTGGCATTGATTTATTAAATCTTTTATGCCTTGATGTCCGTTTAAATGGAGTAAAAATCCCTTCACTGAACTGTTTTTAACGCCGTAGGGAACTTTTTAGCTCCGAAGGGCCTATACCGATTACCTAACTTAAACCAGAAGAAAAGGTCATCGCCGAAAAATTTTTACAAACAATTACAACGTTTAACCTCTGTGAAAGGTTTTACACCGCTTGCCAAACACCAGATCCGTCTAGAAGACCCTACACCCTTAAAGCAAAGGTACCGACCAAGGAACTCGGCCATCCAGGAAATAATCGACAAGGAAGTTGACGAGATGTTGCAAGAAGGCGTCATCCAGCCATCCAGTAGTCCTTGGAGTTCTCCAATTTTAATTACTCGCCGAAAAGACGGAAGACCAATATTTTGTATTGATTTCCGCCGGCTCAATCAAGTTTCAAAAAAGGATGCGTATCCAATTCCGCAAATTAACGCTATCCTTGATAAACTTAGAGGAGCAAAATATTTATATTCCATCGATTTGAAAAACGGATACTTGGATGTTCCGCTTACTGAGGACAGTAAACCTCTCACCGCTTTTACTGTGCCCGGAAGAGGTCTTTTTGAATTTAACATTATGTCTTTTGGGCTACACACCGTTCCGTCTACATTTCAAAGACTGCTTGACAGAATAATTACTCCTGATATGGCTCCAAACGCGTTTGCATACCTCGATGATATAATATGCACGCAAACTTTTGGTGACCACCTGAAAATGATGAGAAAAATTTTTCATCGCCTTTTTGAAGCAAAACTTTAACCAAATCCAGATAGGTGCCAATTTTATAGATCAAAGCTAAAATATCTTGGTTATGTCGTTGACAAAAATGGGCTTCACACCGACCCTGATAAAATCGCAGCAATTCAATGCCTCACTCCGCCGAAAAACATTAAGGAGGCTTGAAGATTTTTGGGACTAATATTATGGTACCGCCGTTTTACTAAGGACGTGGCTCGAGTTGCAGCACCTCTTTCATCAGCTACTTAAGAAAGCACAATGGCAATGGACAGAGAAACATCAACAAGCTTTCGAAGAATTGAAAAGGAGATTAACCTCGGCAAATATTCTCGCTTGTCCTGATTGCACAAAGGAATTTGTTCTCCAGACCGATAGGTGTCCCTCCAGACCCCTAGTCCCTCGATTCAAGCAAGGAGGGACTAGGGGTCGTCCTCACATAAATGGATAATGGAATAGAACGAGTAATTGCTTATGCCAGTCGCTCTGTCAATAAAGCTGAGAGTAATTATTCTGCAACCGAATTAGAATGCCTTACAGTAAAATGGGGCATTTGAAAATGAGGGTTTACCTCGAGGGGTATCACTTTACGGTTATTACCGACCACCTGTCAATGAAGTGGCACAATAAAATTGACAATCCGTCAGGTCGATTGGCCTGATGAGCCATGGAACTTAGTCAATGGGACTTTAAAGTAAGGTATCGTCGGGGAGCCGACAATGTCATCGCTGATACCCTTTCCAGGCAATCTCACGAAACCTGCACGGTCATAAAGAAGAAGGATGATCCAGATTGGTACCATAAAAAATACACAGCTGTTTCCGAGAAACCCGCCGAGAATCCAGAGTTTTGCATCCGCAATAACCGCCTCTTCCCTCATATTTTGCACGCATCGATCAAAAAAGGGTCCTTCAAAAGGTACGCGACGACCCTAAAGCCGGACACCAAGGAGTGGCCAAAACTCTCGCTCGCCTCGCCAGACATTATTATTGGCCTGTCATGCTTAGAGCAGGTGCTCAATACGCCCGAAATTGCGAGAGCTACCAAAAGTATAAGGCCCAAAAGCAGGCCCCAGTCGGTACCATGCACGTTACCAACGTAGAAAAACCTTGGGAAATGGTCTCAATAGATCTTGTGGGTCCCCTTCCAAGATCTACTGCCAGCAACACATGGATGCTAGTTATGCAGGATAGCTTTGCTAAGTGGATGGAGATCCACCCCTTAAAAAAGGCAACTGGAGCGGCAATTGCTTTAAATGTCAAGGATCAAATTTGCCTTGGGCATGGATGCCCGAAAACCATTGTTTCGGACAATGGTCGGCAATTTATAAGCAGAGAGTTTAAAGGTTTTAACATGGTCTAGACAGAGAGAAATAAGAAGGTTTGAAGCGATGGAAATATTCCACTGTTTAAAGCCTTGAAAAAATCAAAGTTTTAGAGGAGATTATTATTACAGAAGATGCACATTACTCACCGTCTTACACCGCCTTATTCACCGCAGTGCAATCCTGTAGAAAGGGCCAATAGAGTAATAAAAACTATGATTGCTCAAAATATAAAGAAATTCCAAAAGACTTGGGATCACTTTTTGCCGGAACTCCAATTTGCTTATAATACCGCTATCAGCTCGTCTACCGGTTTCTCTCCAGCCTATTTAAGGAGGTCCAGGTAATCGACAGGAAAGACATCATTGTCACGTTCCCGGGACAGGTATCCACGCCGGCAAGCGATACCGTCTGCGTTTCGCCCCCAACGGACTTCAGCGTTACGTGAATATTACGCGAGATACGCTTGCGCTGGGCGAGTCCCTCCGACCAAGTCGAAGAGACTCTTGCCCGGTGAAAGCTCATACGCTTTCCCTATCGATAGGTGCTACTATGATAGGCAAAGCAAGGGTGAAATCGTAAGGGACAGGAGCTTCTGTACTTTCCATTTCCTGAGCTGACTTGAGAACTCTCGAAGTCTGATCTCAAAGGTGTACGATTTTCATAATCGATAGGCGCTACTATGGTTGTCAAAATTTAACTCAGATATTATTAGATAGGTGCTTCTAATAATAATATCTGTCACTTGAGAGATCACCTTCCATCTTTTTTTTAAACAAATAACAGTATAAGATTAGAGAAATTTGATTTATCTCTCGTCAGGAGATACTGAGAGAGATAAACCAAACCGACTTGAATAATATTCGTTAGGAGCCATTAAGAATATTATTCAATACTTTAGTCTAGGGAAATATATAAAAATTCAATTTACTTTGTCCACCGAAACTGTCAACCTCTCTCACCGTCTTACCGTATTTACCGCTGAGGGGAAGACAGGTAACGTCGATAAATGTAATCAGCTAAAAACTCCTGTATGCCGAGTCTAAAGATCGAATTCCTTTATCTTAAAATATTTTTTTAACAATTACATCGAGTTTAAGTTACAGAAATTATTAAAAATACGTCGAGAGATTTATTTTCCGTCTGCGTTCTACCCGCTCTCCGTTCTATCCGCTCAACGTTCTACCCGCTCTCTGTTCTACCCGCTCTCCATTCTACCCGCTCAACGTTCTACCCGACCGACGTTGTCCGCTACCATAAAATCTCATTCAATACTATATAATTCTCAGAATCACGCTCTGCGTTGATTCACTGTTTTTTATGTATAGCGAGCTATACTCGATTCATACTCTAAATTGTAACTTTTTTATTCAGACGTAATATGATACTCTGTTATATCAAATTCCGTAAATGTAAATGTTAAGTTAAATAAATATATTTTCGTTATTTTGTTAAAAAAATTATCGGATCTGTTTTATTACCTCTAAACCTAACCCTGGCTAGGCTGAAGCGTCCGCTGAGGCAATAATTATCAACCCCCAAAACAGACCGTTACAAAACTACTAGAACATCACACCGCGCTTCGCGCGCCTATATAATTACTTCACGTTACGCACTTGTAATGATCCCATGTGACCATCTCTCAACCAATCAGATCACGAATATAGTATACTATAGCTATAGCGGTCGGGCTTGGAGAACATGGAGGAGAAACCCAAGATATTCGCAGTTTAAAATTGTGAAGCTTTTGGTTTCAAAGCATGTACTCTCCCAACCGTTTAAAGCATAGACTTCATGATTTCGGACCGCGAAACTAATGCGGCTAAAGCATGGATGCCCTTGTTTTAATTCGTGAATAGTCATTGATTTCAAACAATGAATTTACGGGTTAAACTCCTGAAATTCATGCTTTGGAACAATGTAAAAATTACTAGGTTCGAACTCTGAAGATTCATGCTTTTAAACCTTCTTATTTCTCTCCGTG
Source organism: Synergus japonicus (assembly GCA_900474275.1). Classification (NCBI taxonomy): domain Eukaryota; kingdom Metazoa; phylum Arthropoda; class Insecta; order Hymenoptera; family Cynipidae; genus Synergus; species Synergus japonicus. Next base: position 16,284 of record UCOH01012253.1, read on the forward strand.
TAAAGATCACAATTGTACAGTGCCAAAGGATTCCGGTGAAATATCCTATTCTCCTATTATAAAAAGAACATACTTTCAGCTAACTTCATAGCGTTACGTCAATTTCTGACGTCAGCGCAGTGCTCTCAGATCGAGTTAGAAATTTACCCCCTCTATATTTACAATTAATCGAGAAAAAAAGTAATTTATTATATATAATGGTGGAAATTTTATTTATATAATGCAAGAAAACATTTAAGAAGATAAATAATTTCAAAATTTTGACAAATTATAATTGAATAATATTTTTTTTCGCAAAAAAGTGGATGTGGAGGTGGTAAATCTCTAGCTCGATCTGAGAGCAATGTATAAGCGTTACAACTGGTTACGCATGACGTAAGCGTCAAGTCGAGAATATTTATTCTCGAGCAATGTTTCCAGATCGTGGGATTTTTCGGCCCCCACTCTACGATCCACGAGCTCATGCTATCTTTCTCTATCAATAGGTTCGTGACTATTGCTAGAGAGTGAAAGCATGAGCTCGTGGGTCGTAAAGTGGGGACCGAAAAATCCCACGATCTGGAGACACTGTTCTCGAGTTTGTGCATATACTCAAGTATCCCAAATATCAAGAAATTTTTGCCAGAGGTTCTCCCAAATCTCAAGAAATTTTTGATTCTCTATAGTCACATCAATTGTGTAAGCACCACATTAATTGTGCATGTAACCAATCAGATGCCGAACGCAGAGCATGCGCAGTTGTTATTTCAAGTGAAATTTCAGAAATACGAAATTGACATTTGGGAGAAACTTGACTTGACTTTTGGGAGAACTTGAGATTTGGGAAGTTGACATTTGAGAGACTCGAGTGTATAACCGCTTTACAATCGCGCGCAGTTATAAATGCTACATACGACGCATGGACAGTAGCGGTTACCTATCCAAGTATTAACCGCGCCCAACTTTGATTAACTTCAGTGATCGGAGGAGAACTGGTGTTTTCAAAGTTGTATGGTCATACCTCAGATTTTTACATTTGGTAACAATTATTCAATAGGGATATCATTTAATCGAAAAAACAAAATCCCGAATGTGAAAAAGTATCGAAAAAAAATAACAATATTATATTATATATTTAATAATACAATCTATTTTAATCGAAAAAACCAAATTTCGAATGTGAAAAAGTATCGAAAAGGGATTTTAAATTTTATCATAAAATTTTAAGGAATTACATTTAGTTTCTAGGAATTTTAAGATTTTCACGAATGCTAAATGATTTTAAGAGAATTTTATGACTTTTAGAATATTTTAGGGAATTTAAAGGATTTCAAAGTATGTAAGCGAATTTTATTGAGGGATTTCAAAAGATTTTACTGATTTTTGAAAGATTTTGTGGACTAAATTTATTGTTAAGGAATTTTAAGCAATTCAAGAAATTTTTATGATTTTTAAGTGATGTGTAATTTTTTAGATTCTCATCAGAGAAGGTATTAGATTTGTGTAAAATTTGACCCCCCCAGTTTTTGTAAAATGTCCACGTTTTGGGACCCCCTGAACCTGGAAAACATGCTTTTATGAATGTGTCTGTCTGTTTGTCTGTAGATTTTTAGTTTGTGAGCACGATAACTTTTGAACGAATTGACCGATTGGATTGTCTTTTGGTATACTCTTTTAGTGCCCTTAAATAAAGGTCAAGTTCGTTGTCCAGCCATTTTGGATACAAATTCAAAAAGTTGGAGCATTTTGAAAATTTTTGAAACCACTTTTTTTTTAATTTAAAAATTCTAATGACGGATGTTCGTAGTAATCAAAAAGTTGAACAATTTTTCTTAATGACTTTTTTGGATAAAAAAAAATTTAAAGACATAACATTTTGATAATTCAGAAAAATGAAATATAACTTAAACTAGAAGCCAATCAATGCACGATATGAAAAAAAGTCTAAAGACGAAAAATGTTTCTTTTTGAACACCCTATAGGATAGACTGTCTGTCTGTCTGTCTGTAGATTTTAGTTTGTGAGCACGATAACTTTCGAAAGAGTTGACCGATTTTTTTTAGTGTCCTAAAATGAAGGTCAAGTTCGTTAGCCAGCCATTTTTGATAAAAATTTAAATAATTTAGATAATTTTTAAAATTTTTGAAAAATTTTTTTTTTAAATTTACAAATACTGTTTAAGGATATTCGTAGTACTTAAATAGTTGAATAATTTATCATTATGACTTTTTTTGATAAAACAAAAATTGTCAGATATATAACATTTCGAAAATTCAAAAAGTAAAGAAAATTAAAATTTTAAGCTAAATAAAACAATCTATGAAAAAAAGCTAAGAGATAAAAAATGTTCCTTTTTGAACGTCTTACAAGATATCTTATGTCTTACATATAACCACTTCTTGAATTTTCTTGAAAAATTCCAAATGTTTAGCCAAATAACGTGATATCTACATATAACAATATCAATAACATAATTATTGTTGCTAAAATGAAAAAGTGTCAAAGTATGAAAAGTATATCTTTTAACACCTTACCTGATTTAAATAACTATTTTTTTTACTTTCTTGAAATATCAAAAATAAAAAATTTTAGCCAAATAACGTGAGATACAGAGAACATTATCATAATATAAGTATTGATCTTGGAATGATCTACAAATTCTCAATTAATCATTTTTTCACAGGATGAGTAGTTTTCTTTTTAATCTTAAAAAATATTCTTTAAAATATCTGAGTGCGAAGCGCGCAATAATAAAATAATCAGATAATATGCAAAAAAGGAAATTATCTATATGGTTTTTACATTATCATCAGAGAAAGTATTACCTTTGTGTAAAATTTTACCATAAAGCAGATTTTTTTTAAGATTAAAAAGAAATATGCTGATCAAATTAAGATAAATAATTATGTTTTTATAATTTTATCTGTATCTCGCGTTTTTTGACTAAAAATTTGAATTTTATATTTTTAAATATTTTTAAATGTCGAGCGCGAAACGCATGTGCACTGATGTGAATGTGATCCTTAAGATCGAGAGAACATTAAGTAAATTAGTTTTCTTCTTCATTTAAAAATAAATTAATTTAAATAGAAGTACATAGCAGCGATGAAAGTTGGTAAGCGAATGAAAGCGCGCGAACTGTGATGAGAATGTGCTTACAATGGCACCCCTAGTTTTAAAATGAAAATCTGTATATCTCTGATTTTCTCGGAAACTATGATTCACAGAAAAAAATATTTGTAACAAAAAATGTGTATTTCGATGAGATCTACAACTTTTGTTTGAAATATTTAAAAAAAATTTCATATTAGCTGAGATACGTGCATAAAACCATAATTTTTATCTACTTCTTTAAATGATGAGAAAAAATTTCTTTGAATTAAAAAAAGTGTGACGCGATATACTATATTTGGTTCTCAAAGCCACGATTGAACAAAGTATATATCAATTTCGAATCTTAATAACATTAGAAACACTTTACACTGTACAGAACTTTGGAATCTGCCGGAGTCCTTGGAACGTACACACTCAACAGTCTTTTAAACACGCAATATATGTTTCAAACAATTTGCTCATATAGAAATGATCAACATACCTTCAACATTATTCTCAAATAATACCGCTTTGAAATCAGCAGCGTGGAACAAAAAATGTTTCACTCTTTTCACGAGTTAGGTATATACCTGAGGGATATAAACCAATTTAAGGGTGATACTGGTGACAGAAACATCTATTGTATGGAATACAATTCATAAATGTCGAAAATTTTAAAGTCTGTATTTTGGGTTTTGACGAATTTTTTGAAATCTATCCCATTGTACAACGACAAAGATGCTCAATGGGATCAAAGGCGAATTGAGACGTATTTTTTTGGAGTGTACATGTATTTGAAAATAAAAAATGCATTAATACTTTATTTGTTACCTGTAAGTATATAGTGATGTAAAAATTTATAATTTAATATTTATTGTCAATATTTTAGGAGGTTGGTATGAGACCTTAAAAGTATCAGATATCACAGGAACCGTAGCAATTGAATTTGGTAACCATGTATATATGAAGGCTCTGGACAATGGACTCTTTACTCTTGGTGCACCCCACAATGAAGGAGAAGGTCCGTCTCCAGAAGAGATTCTAACAGCAATTCCAGTAAACGAGACAAAAGTTGCTCTAAAATCTGGATATGGTAAATACTTAGGAGTAGATAAAAAAGGATTTGTTGTTGGCCGAAGTGATGCAATAGGTGCTTTAGAACAATGGGAACCAATTTTCCAGGTATCGTTTCTTATTTCATTAAATCTACAATTAAGTTAAATCAACTATAACAAAAAATCGTAGAAATTCTGTATAGGAAGAAAAATGCGAAAGTAAAAGTTTTCTCTTAACGATGTTATGTTATGTTCAAATTTTTTATCTTATTACATATAACATAATAACATACTTAAAAATTATATATTTAAATTATATAATCTGTGGAATCCATGTCAAGTTGTAAGAGCAGGCTGCAAAATCTGTTGTGTGAATAAATTTTTATAAAAATTGTAATACAATTTTTCATTTATATGACAGACAAAAGAAAAACTTGTTATATAATTACACCGTCCAACACATTTAACCACCTAAATGAAACCTATAAACCTATAAACCTATAAATCTACAAGGTGTCCCACCGCCTATACAATTACCGGTAATATCTGATAGAACACAAAAAAAGAAACAGAAAAGTCCTCTGGAAAATTTTGATCTGGGCCTTAATTTGGGCACAGTAAAGCTTCAAAGTTGGGCATAATGAACCAATCAGGAGCGAGATTTAGCAACCATTTGTTTATGTTACAAGTGTTGAGATAGTGTGCCTGTTGGTGAGAAACAAATGGTTGCTAAAGTTGCGAAGAGTTGAATTACATTCAAGGAATGAAGAAAAATTTGATACAATGAAGATTAATAAAAATGAATATAGGGGGCATTATTCCTCAAGTCTACCTGTTGAAATATTAGGTACATTTATACTGTATCATATTACGAGCCTGTATATCCGTACATGCGTATAGCAGAAAGCGCGGCGGAGCGAAACGCCATAGTTAGTTAGTTAGCGTAGCTACTCTGAGATATAAGAAGCTCTCAACGATTTAATTTCCTTTTTTAGTTGCTCTAATTTAAGTTCTTCTTTATTAATAACTAAATATAATCCTTTAGTTTATTTACTCTGAGTTTTCATTCATGGACCGTAGAAAATCAACATGGTAGCAGAGTGTGGTTGGTTTCAAAAAGAAGAATAAAATTGAGGTTAGCTGAAGGCGTGGTTGCTAGTTGTTTTAAATACGAAAAAGAAAAATAATGTAAATATATGAAAAACAGAGTAGCTAAGTGAAATAACATAAAAAGGTGCATTGAAAATAATTAATTTTGAAGCCGATGTGAGCGGATTGGAAAAGAGCACATGCTTGAATATGAAAAGGTTATGAGACTGCATGGTGAAATTTAAGGTTATACACGCCTCCATTACACGTCTGTAATTATAGTTCAAGAACAGTATTAAGATTTGAAGCACAGGTCAATTAAATGTCTACGATTGATAAGTGGCTAAATAAAGTAAAAGAAGAAGATAGCGATTCAAGTGAAGAAATAAATAAAGAGATAAAGCACGCTAGAAAAGTCTTTCTGGAAACATTAAAAAAGGTATTGGTTTTACATAAAGAAATTACTGAAATTATAAACGAGAAAGAAAAAATGGCTAAATACTCAAAAATTTATGATATTTCAATCCCAGTGTTTGATGGTGCAAATTTCAGCAGTTGGAAATTTAGGTTAATGAATATTTTGGAGTATAAAGAATGTAACCAACCGGCTCAAAGAGAAAAAAATGATACTGAAGAAACAGAAGCAGCTTGAGTATATAAATGACTGTAAAACGACACTACAAATTATAAAAAGGATAGAAAAAATGTATTCGAGTAAGTCAAAGACATTACAAATATTAAATAGAAACAAACTAGAAGAGATTAAATTAAAGGATTACAGTGTAGTTGAAGAATTTTTTATTGATTTTGATAGAGCATGTAATGAATTGAAAAATGCAGGAGCAAGAATAATAGAAGAAAAGATGAAATACATGATTAAAGCACTACCAACAGAGTACTGCTATATTGGATACTTCATTGATTTCGTACCGGAAGAAGAGAGAACGGTAGATTTAGTAAAATCAAAAATTCAAGAAAAAAAATATGAAGATAGGTGGAAGTAAAACAAAAGCAAGTACGTTCAACGTGAAAGTGAAAGGACACTATATCAAGGATTGCTGGTATTTAACGCAGAACCAAGGACGAGGAGAGCAGTCAACTCCAAAGGCCAAAGAGGATCATCGAGAGGTTACGGTAGAGGCTCAAACAGAGGTTATGGTCGTTGTCGAGGATCAAACCATCCACGGGCAGCGAGAGACGATCAGCACAACGACACATCACACGAAGTATGGGCAGCGCAGATAGTGAAAATGAATGTGAATAATTTAAGTGAATATAAAAGTAAAAATCCAGATATGATTCAGTGGTTATTGGATAGTGGATGTACACACCACATTGTAAATGATGAAAAGTATTTACACGATTGTAAACATTTTAAACGCCCAATTGATGTAATTTTGCCTGACGATAAAATATTAAAAGCGACTAAGATTGGTTCTGTAAAAACAATATTTAACATATATTATCACAAAATAGAGGTTCATTTAAGAAATGTCTTCTTGGTAAAAGGTATGAAAAGAAATTTATTGAGTTTTTACTAAAATTACTGAAAATAATACAGTCATTGTTCGAAATAATTATGTAAAAATATATAATAAAAATAGAAAGTTAACAGCTGTCGCATCAAAAATAAATGATTTGTACTACATGAAAAGTTTTTGTAATAACGTAGGAGGAAATATCCATACAAATGCTGTAACAATAAAAGAAAAAGAAAAATTGGAAAGTGGAAAAATGACTTGTTCAAATTGTATACAAAGTAAGATGGCTAATGTACCGTTTGAAAATAAGAGAGAACATGCTAAAGAAATCTTAGAATTTATACATACTGATTTAAATGGACCACATAGAACCACAGGTTATGGTGGAGAAAAATATGTTCTGATCTTTATTGATGATTATAACAAATGTACCAAGATCTATTGTATCAGAAGTAAAGATGAAACAACCGCTTGTTTTATTGAATTTGTTAATTTAATTAAAAATCAATTTGGTAAATCTATAAAAAAAGTACAATGTAAAGAGTATTTAAATAAAGAAATCTTTAATTTTGCAAAAAGTAAAGGATTTGAAATTTTACCATGTCCACTATATGTACACGAGTTAAATGGAGTAGCTGAAAGATATAACAGATCAGCAATGGATGTAGGTAGATGCTTAGCTAAAGAAGCAAAAACAAATCTTAAGTATAGGCCAGAAATAATAAAAACAGTCGCTTCTTTCAAAAACCGTACAATAGCCAATACACAAGAAAATAAAACTCCGTTTGAAACATTTTTTTAATAAAAAACCGAATGTTAAACATTTAAAAATCTATGGTAGTAAAGTGTTTGTAAGACTACCAGAAGTCTTAAGAAAAGCAATAAAGCAAAGACAGGAACTTTGGTAGGATACAATACAAATTGTTATAGAGTTTTGTTAGATAACAAAATAATAAATGCGAGACATGTTAAAGTAATTGAAAATGAAAATGAATTAATTTGCTTCGAAATCGATGATTCAAATGACGAAAATGAAAATTAAATGTTCCTAAAATGCGAAAATAACAATAATGAAAATAAGAAATGAATATTATTGATAATGAAAACAAAAATAATCAAATTACCGATGATAGTGAAACTAGAAAAGGTTTAATGGTTGAAATGAGATCGCAAAGAAAAAGAAGTCCTGTAAATAGGTTCGGAAATCCTCTCGCGTATACTATTTCTGTAAATTTCATAAATACATGTGTACCGAATACTTTTGAGGAAGCGATAGAATGTGATGAAAACAAAGAGTGGGTAAAAGCTATGAATTCAGAAATGGAAAGTATAAATGAAAGAAAAACCTGGGAAATAGTTGATAGAGTCAAAGATAAACCTGTAATAGATTCAAAATGGATATAAACACGTAAAGCAAATGGTAGATATAAAGCTAGATTAGTTGTCAGGTTTCCAACAAAGAAATGTTATTGACGATATATATTCCCCGGTTGCAAGCAGTCAAGCTTTGAAATTTTTGCTCTCATTTTTTTGTCAAAACGGTTTAATTATAGAAGTAGTAGATGTAAATTCGGCATTTTTAATATGGTGAAATAATCGCGGAAGTATATATCAATCAACCAAAAGGTTACGAAGATGGCACAGATAAAGTATGCAAACTTTTAAAATCAATGTATGGTTTGAGCGAAAGTCCAAGACTTTAGGACTTTAGGATTTGAAAAGAGTAACATAGAATTATGCGTATACGTTCATAGAGAAGGAGATGACACTGTATGCCTTCTAAACTATGTAGATGATATACTCATGTGTAGTAAAAATAAGGGAAAGTTAAAAATAATAAAAGGGTTGTTAGCGAAAAGATTTAAGATAAAAGAATTGAATGAAGTAAAAGAATATTTAGGTATGAATATTGATTATGATTTTGCTAATAATAAAATGGAATTGAGTCAATCGAAATATATAGAGTCATTAGCTAAAAAATATGACATTGAAAATGGAAAGTTGTATCATACTCCTATGGAAACTAATCTCAAAATTGAAAAATCTAATGTAGTTGAAGAAAACATGTGGTATAAAAACTTGTTAGGTGCCTTATTATATATAAGTTCAAGTACTAGACGAGACATTAGTTATAGTGTAAACTATTTAAGTCGCTTTCAAAATTGTTACGATAAAACTCATTTCATATATGCTTTGAGAATATTAAAATATCTGTATTTAACGAAAGATCTAAAATTATGTTATACTAGGAACGAAAACTGTGAAATATTAGATTGTTATGTAGTTGCTGATTGGACAGGTGATAATACCGATAGAAATTCTACCACCGGATATATAATTAGATTATTTGGAAATGTAATTTACTGGAAATCGCGAAAGCAAAAATGTGTAACTAAAGCATCAACGTTTGCAGAATGTGTAGCGTTATCAGAAGCAGTGAGTGAAATCAAATATGTGAAAGAGTTGATGAAAATGTTTAAAATTGATAAAGTAAAGCCGACAAAAATCTATGAAGACAATTCTGGTGCTGTAGAGATAGCTAAATACGGCAACTTTACTAAAAATTCAAAGCATATTGAAATCCATTATTATTTTATTCACGACTATGTTAAAGAAAAGGAAATTAAAGTTTGTAAAATTGATTCGGAAGAGAATGTAGCTGATATTCTCACTAAATCATTATATAAAATCAAATTTAAAAACAGAGAGCACTTTAACAAATAATAAATAATCATAATTGATACGATAAATGAGTCCGAAGAAATTCCGCCGAGCGAGCAGCCCAGCAGTCTCGAGCGCCGTCGGCGCGACGCTTTACTCTTTATTTAATTTCTCGAAAACAACAAAAAACGGCAAGATGAAATTCACAGCATCGAAAGATAAAGACTTAAGCTTTATTTCGAGACTAAAAAAAAAGAAACATGCTTTTTTTCTGCAATAGTCGAAAATATTTTTATTTAAAAAAAAAATCGGTCAAATTTTCAATTTTTACATTCTCATCAGAGAATGTATTAGTTTTGTGTAAAATTTGACCCCCTCATTTTTTGTTAAATCTTCACGTTTTGTGACCCCCTGAACCCGAAAAACATGGTTTTACCAATGTGTCCGTCTCTGTGTGTGTGTGTGTGTG
>UCOH01012254.1:0-56221 GCA_900474275.1 Synergus japonicus
TATTTGCAATGTACAATATTCATTTCAATTCGTCCAAAGGAAAGTATTTTGCAATTGTATAATTGCTATAAATGTATATTTGTATTACATTGAATAAACAATGCAGCTTTAATAATACTTACAACGTTTGGTATTTCAATTAATAATGTAGAATTACTAGCATTTCAAATGTTCGCGCGCGAACAAGACCGCGAGCGCATTCGTACTATTCGTATGGTAGTTCGGGCGATTTAAAAATGGTGGATAGAACAACGTAAAATCTCGAGTGGTTTTAGGGTGTTTCAGGAAAAATATTTATATAGTGCTATATAGTGAGATATCAATATTTAAAATTAGATTAGCGTAACAAGGATCTGTTAAATCTTTAGCAATTTTACTTGAAAGTGTTCAAGAGAACATTACAATGGATACTTCTGTAACTAACTACATCGACGACAGCGACTAACCTTGCACACGGGATTGTAATCTAAACTTAGATTTTCTGTATTCAAATTTAATATAATTTTTAATTTAATTTATTGTTCTCATATGTTTGAAATGAAACCATAATGTTAATTAAACATTTTAAATAAATATATATTTCACTAAAACGGTAGTAATTTTTACTATTATATTAGTCAATATTTTGTACTGTAAAATCACTGATTGTTTAGTGAATTTCTACTAATTCTTCTAGTCAAGCAATTTTACTAATTCAATTAGTAAATTTCCACTAATTTCTAATAGCTCACTTTTCTCTAATTGAATTAGTAAAATTTCACTACCAATTAGTGATTTTTCACTAATTCAGATTTAGAGAGTGCAAAATTTCATATCGATCTTGAAACCCATTTACGAGTTATTAAGTATTAAACTTTGCATAAGATTGGGTTGGGAAATGTCGTGACACCGCAAGATTTGTAATATCATATGATTCAGGGCGGTATTATTAAAAAAAGGAGTCTCCCAAATGTCAAGAAATTCTTGACATCAACTTGACATCTGGGAGAACTTGAGATTTGGGAAATTAAGATTTGAGAGACTCGAGAGTATGTTTGTACACTTTTTCTGATATAATCCTATTTCTCCAGCGATTTCTTAATTTATGAGAGCAAAAGCAAATCACAAAACCGAAAAAACAACAGCGTAACCTCAAAATAACACAATGACAGCCATAACAGTTTTAGGGAGTTCAATGTTACCAACTTGCGAAAACGAAACACCCGTAATTACGCGGTATTGCCGCACTTACTCAATAAAAATTTTATATTTCTAATTAGAAATATCAACGTTTTTCAACTATTCCAACCTGAAATTACACAAGACCACAAAATTAACAAAAACGTCCCCCAGACAAATTCATACCCTATACGTTTTTCAGCATGCATGGATAGATTATTATCTTTGACTATCTTTCATTAATTTATTTTAGTTATTATACTAACTTATACGACTAAAACTCAGTTTTATTAATAATATTTTTGCTCTTTGCATAATATTCATGATCAAACATCAACCTCAATACCATGCAAAGCTCAATACAGTCACTGTGCAAAATTCACTAACCTATGACGATATTGTGCCTAGTGTACATCCTTAATTCACGTTCATTCTACAGAAATTTTTTCATGGCACTAGCCGGAACCAATTCCGTTTAAAACCGAGCTGTTAAAAGATCCGAACTGTTTAAAAATCTGATTACGGATCTTAATAAATTTTAAAAAGGTATAAAACTTTTATAGTACATCTGTAATTGATGAGGATTGTGAATACCGACAGAGAGAATTTTATCCTAAAATCGTTTGAAGCCTGCTTCGGAAGTTGTTTTATGCATTTGTCAAGACTCGCAGACAGTATCGCCAAGTCTCAGAGCACTTCTGTCAATAAGAGTCATGCTAATGAGTTTCCGTGAATAATTGGATATGTAACTAGTATGTGGGTACAACAAGCTGTCGCTACTTTCATGGTATTGTAGCTAAACAAGGTAATACACAAGAGATCATTGGCAAGCATTCAATTAAGGAGAGAGTGTAATAGCATCGTAACCCGACGGTACTAAGTTTACACCTAACTAGTGTTGTAATATCGCTCGTATTACCTCGTTAATGGGGCATAACCATTATTTTTCTCCAGCTATCACCATGCATCCTAATCTCGTGAAAGTAAATCTAAACAAGTTTCAGGAATCCGTAATCTACATACAAGTATCATTCATTCAATTCATCACAGAAACTACGAAAAATTGTTCCGTGGAATTTATGGTCTACATAAAGAATCAGGTTTATTAGATTTATTACATTAAAGATGAGAGGGGATAAAACGATTTGCATTAAGTAGATAGGAATTCATTAAGCTATTAGATTAGTCGTGTTTATCTTTAATGATACGTATAAAGGAGATTTAGTAGTTTCGGAATAAAATCGAAAGGAAGTTGCAGAGTTCATTAAGCTGTAAAATTAGTCGAGTTTATCAGCAAACATTGTTAATGTAAGAATTAGCAGCCCATCAATAAAATGGCCGTATTATACAAATTATGAAGATCGTAATCTACGTTGATGAGGAATAGTATTAAAATACTGATTTCCATATTTAAATGATGATCGTAACTTTGGAAGTCATCGGAGGTTGTAATCGAGAATCGGAAAACAAACAAAATATTCTACGGATGTCAAACACTTTGTATTTATCATAATTCGAAAACGGCTCAATATTTTCCCGTCCTGCTGGCGTGAGTTATAAACTTTAGAAGTTTATTACTCCTTCAAGTTATAGTAGTATTATAATAATGTGCTACAAATAATTAATGGAGATAAACGTGGGTATAATTAAATCACAGAAATTCAGGAGATTTAAAAAGGTTAGATGCTTGTAATGAAAATCAATTAAAATGAAAATACATTGTAAGAGAGTTTTACAGTGTTGGCGTGCCGGTGCGGGCATGGGCAGGACGACATTAACACCAGTAAATCTTGCTGTGGATACCTGCAGTATGTAGTATTATAGTATGTAGTATATATATAGTATATAGAATAGGACTTGCGTGCCGCAGGTAATTACCGGGTTCCCTGTGGTAACGCACTAGCGATGGCGAATCCCCATAGCAGGATTCAGGCATTCGGGCGACGCCACGATATGGTGTTCCCGTCACACCGTTGGTTTCAACGCCAATTAAACACCCGCTTGTCAAGGAGACGGCCCCCGATTCCATGCGATTCGCCGTCGCACGCGATGCGTTGCCGCCGTTATTATTGCCTTTGCCACCGTGTCATTGCCACCCACGGAATATGGCGCTAGCAATCAATCCGCTCCTGCAATCCAATTTCAACATGTAATCTGGATTATTACTCGTTCTGCTTTGTTATCACTTCCCACTTGTTTCAATTCGAGAGTTTTTGGGATTTACTTTCTTTATATTCCTTGTTCTTGTTGCCTTACGATTAGAGAGAATATCCACTTGCAAAATGTATACCTATTAGATTAACACCGCAATACTAGGAATAGGAGTTAGGAAAACTAATCGTAAAACTTTGACTTAACGATCCACTAAGATCTGTGACACCTTGAAATCGACAATCGACACCTCTACAACTTGAATTTAATGCTACAGAAATTCGCACACGTTGTATATAAACGTGTTATATATAGATGGCAACCCGTGCTTTTGCAGCCATTAATAGCCCACGCCGTACGCTTTATTACCTGCGTACTTACATGCAGGTATATTTCAGATAAGGCCCGAATCGTAACTTTAATCGCGTGCCTTGGCGCTTTAAACATTCTCAGGATTTCTGCATCCTAGATCTTGCGATTTCCACTTCACACTTGATCTCTTAATTTCATTCAGGGTCACGGACATCTCAACTGCTCGCCTCGATTTCTAAATTGGTATAAAAGCGTCAATTTTTATGAATTAAAACTTTTTTCTGGTAAACTTGAAACTTTGTACGTGGAGTTATCAGCCTGTTTAAAAATGTAACTCATGTAGGAGACAAACTGATCCGAGCCTTCCAGTGGGAAATTATCGGCTTTCTCAAAGCTCGTGTGGCTTTTATGACATTTTTATCGAAACACGCACAGCCTGTTTTCACTATCGTCTATTGTTACTTCGCGACCTACATGTCGCGGCCATTTTTTCATGTTGACGTTGCGATACGAATACGCATTATAGGATATCCGGATATTTTTTTCCTTATTCCTTCAAGCCCTTTTGAATTACTGCACATCGTAAAAAAGGAGCCCATAAAATGGAACGACTTGATAAAACAGTTATTAAATCAAATTCATACGTGTAATTTAATGAATGAATTTATTTGCTGAAATTAAAATTCTGTTAGCTGGTATTTGATAAGGATTACTTAATTCAAGAAATTAATCTTTCTTTTATAATGTCAACTATTTTATGTTTTTAATGCATGTCCAACTTTAGTATATCGAAAATCGCATATTTCAGGCAATTATGATCGATCTACTTATGGCGGGTGAATTAACGGAACGCTCATTCATCCCCTGGGATTTTTGAATTAAATCCTCACTGTCCATTTCATTGAGGAGTCAGCAAATTGAATCAACTGTATAATTCTATATCGGTCGACTTTAAAATGACGAGCAGTCCCTCCGGTATTACCGCTTCAGAAGGGATCTGGATTGGTTGATGTAAGAACCGTAACTACTTCTTTTTATAAGCAGAAATTTAGTTCAGAATTTTATTCAAATCCAAGGTCATCGAGATCTATAGAAGGAAAATAGTATATTTTTCGATATTCTTTAACTATATAGAATTAACCGAAAACGCTTATGAGACTCTGATGCAGCAGATGAAACATCCCCCAATTCAGCACAGAAACTTGCTATGCAAATAGAGGTCGTTTAATAAATAGTAGCACGTGCAGGAACGATTCAATCCGAGCGACGGAAGTCGAATCGTAAACTGGTCTTCCGGTAGCGCCATTAAACGCTTGCAAAAAAATCGATGGCTATTCGAGTAGGACGACATCTCAATAAATTAGGTTTAAGCCGTAGGTAGGGTGCAACCCTTAACAATCAGCCCCCCGCGGTGCTGATTCAGGCACCAACGGGTCACCGTCTCTCTGCAGGGGGACTGGGTTAGTTTTAATCATTTTTAGCAGCCACCTTCGGCCCTTTTGGCGCCTGTCAGATACTTTTATTACGACACCCGCTCTATTAGATCCTAATCGGGAAAAAATTAAAATCTACTTTCCCAGTGGAGAACAATCTTCAATTTAATCTTTTCCTATTTTCAAAAAGAGAGCCGCTGTATAGAACTCCGGTTTGGTCCTAACCTTTGATCCCCGACCTAACGGAACCATTTAAAATCGGTCCAGGCTAAAAATTTCGATTCCTAAACCAAATTGATTCCCGTTTCACTCTGCTATCTAAAACTAAGCTCACTGAGAATGATGGCGTTTAAATTGAAGCAAAAAACGATTTATGCGAAATTCCGAAAGTGTTTGAGATAATTAAAACCTCACTTAAATTATGAAGCCTAGTGAGTTAAAATATGCACCATTAATTTTCCCGGGACATAAAAGTCATCCGTTTAATTAAGATCTGTGAAAGTATGGCTCTTAGGATGGAAAGGTCTCAAGAAAAAATTCAAAAAGGTCTTCTGAAATACCGGAATTGACAAATAGCAATAGCCAGGAGGCGCTCGCTTGCAAAATTAGCAGATAACAATGTTTCATTCTAACAAGCCTCTACGCTAGGCTGGAGCTCTCTTCTGACAGACTTTTTTGCTGCCCTTTTCTTTGCCTCGCCGCTTATTAGACCTTCAAGAAACGCAAACACTGATGCACTCGTCTTCGCACAGATTCTCATTACGAGTTAACGAGTCTAATCTTCGAGAAATCGAATCTGGAGCACCAAGTTTTCGCACCTATACGCGAAGAAATAAATTCTGCCATTATCTCTAAAAATTTTATTCTTATTGAGAAATTTTCTTGCTAGGATAAGGTGGCTGGCCAGAAAACCACAACAGCAAAAAATTCCTAAAGATGACATTGCAAGTTAAACGAAAAATTGTTGAGGTCACCAAGTCGGAGCCTTTCTAATTATCCAATCGAAATTTCTGCATAGAAACTACGCCGACTGTGCTTTATAGATTTTAATTAGATTATGCAAAAAGAATTGAGGGAATCGAGGAGTCGTTCGAAAGCGAGGCAGAATGCAAGTTTGGCATGCATCGCTCGCCCCTTGAAGCGGCCAAGAGCCATCTATGGAATTACCTCGATGATTAATGGTATGGCTGAGTTCCCCTTGTTCCCCTCTCACCCACCAGGCCAGGGTCCTGGCACGTCGCTGGCACCTCCACTGGCCCACCTTCGTATATCGTTGCGGTTGCCATTCGCGAGCGAATTGTTTGGCAGACGTGTAAAAAAGCTCACAATGTTCGATCCGCCCAATGTGCCTGTCTGTCCATTCGACTGTCTACCTGTCCATTCCGTTTGCTCCTTCCTCTCCCTGAAGCAACGTTTCGTTCACCTTTAGTCCTTTAAGATATATCCATACTAAATAAGTCGTAGAACCACCACGAATTGAGCCACGATCCCTGATTAATTGCTCGATTAAATTCCACGTGGATGGGCCAGATAATGGGTCCGGTATGCGTGACGAATCCACCAAATGGAGGTGATCGATCGTGTCATAATAGGAGTCTTCAGGCCTTTCGAAAGTCGCTCCTGTGCGGTGCTTTCGAAAGAAAGTTTTACAATTATTCTTTTTTCTTGATGCTTTTTAAAAAATAATCCATGAAAAGAGACGAATGCGCTGGTTTGTCTGGATAGTTAGTTGTGTTCTGACTTCTTGAAGACTCGTGTAGAATGTATAAAGGAAAAAGGGGTGTTCAGAAAGTGAGACTGATAAAGTCGGATCGCATGTCAGCGGATAGTAAGGCTTCTCAAACAACCCCCGACGGATCTTTCCTGGGAATAGCTGTGATTCCGGGGAAATGTGCACTATCTTCCGTGATCAAGGATTATTACGTCGTGATTACGGGTTTGATCTAGGCTAGACTGTCGGCCCGTTACGCTCGCCGTATTTCCACAGCTAAAGTCATGCAATTCGTGATGAGGTATTTTCGTGGGAAACGATTTCTTCACAAATCAGCAAATCAGTGCAATCATCAGCCTACACCTCCAGCTTCATTTTCTTCCCCGGGAATTATCTTCATTGATTTCCGTCAACTAATTAGAAGATATATATATATGAACAGAGCAAAATGAAACATTTACATTTTGTGGAGCTTTGAATTGAGACCAGAACAGACAATAGTTGCGATATGCAGGAAGAGAGGACATAAAGCTGATGGTTTGGATCAGGATGGTTGATTAACAATGCAGATTGTTATAAAAAGTCAGAGACAAAAGGAGAGGTGGCATCAACCCGCATTGCGGAACGATGCGCAACAGCTGCACCTGACACGTCATTTGTGAGGAATGTATCAACACCGACGATATAGCTAATTACTATTCTACGGGTACAAGAGTCCTCGTACAGTGTTTGTGCACTTAACACGTGCGTTGGTACGTACCTGCGTGAGCTATTTGTCTTTCTGCACGATCTGAAGTCTATACACTGTCGTTGATTTCGCACTTTCAACCATTTCGAACTGCTTCGAAAATTTCAAGCGGATGCGTGCGAAGACCACGGTGCGGAGAAACAGTTCTGGTAATAGCAGGCGGTGCACATTAACAAGCTCCTAATGATCTATTGTCGACTCGAAAAACGACGTGACCTTCCATCACGGTCAGTCGCGAATCTAGGCCACACAAGTACCCTGCGTGTAATGTCTGCTTTAATTACCGTCTTCCTCCTTCCTATTCTCATCAACATTACCAGATTTCACTATAAAGCAAGACGATACCATATTTCCTTGCGTTTAAAACTATTTCTCCAATTCCCCCCTTTAGCAAACATATTACAGGATCTTTTGATTATATTGTAGGTTTTTTTTTTTTCGGCGAAGACGAATCAATTATAATTCCTTCAAGTCCGCACAAAACTCGTTAGCGACACATTTTTTCAGTCGAATCTCAAACATCTCGTGAGTGACGAGGAGAAGGTTTGTGGAACTGGGTAGCTAAAGTCCATGAAGCTAATTGAAAAGCCGGTCGCCGCTTACAGTTTGCGAAGAATCGCTGTTAACCGCACTAGTTACATCGACGTCTTCTCGTCCCGATAAAGAAGGGCCCGGAATAGGGCCTTCAGACCCGGACGATGGCAAAAAATATTGGACTCGTCGTCGGAGACACGACGGCCACCGGCCACGTCCTAGCGATGTCCGGGCTTTAATCAATGCATTTAGCCGAATTCCTGTCTGGCCCAAATAAAAGGCGAGGCGCGAGTAAACGCAAAAAACGCGGTGCGCGCGCCCCTTGGGGACCCCGCGATTCCTTCTCTCGTTTACGTATTCTGCGAGTGTCTCTACCAAGAGCCCCATCCACGCGGCGAGCTGTCTCTTTCTTTTCTTTCAATTTTTTTTCCTATAAACCAGCACCAGTCTATATAAAAGTCCAGCGAAGCCAGTCAGTCTCCCTTCGAAGAGTAAGACGTTCTTAAGATATCAGCTCAGCGCCACGCGATATGCTCAGAATCTACTAAATAGAATTAAAATTATACTAGTTGACATTTAAATCCGTCACTCAGAACTGACTTGAGAGACCAATAAACTTTTATCCGCCTTCTAATTGTCTCATAAGATCTTCGTTTAATTCGCCACTCTCATTGTCCTCACCATAATTTCAACGCGAAAGCCTTGTTCCCACGCCACAACACGAAGACATTGACCTTGTAACTTTACTCCTTCATTTTCTATTCTTCTATTCTTCGCACTTTCGTTCTTTGATTTATCTGCTGATATGTGCGATGAGCACGTCGATATATTTTCTAGATCCACAACTCCATTTACAAAATTATTGTCTGCTATCTGTTGTCTGCTATTACAGTCAAAAGTAATTCCTCCATTTTCCGCCCGTGGCGCTTTTGTAGCTTCACAGGGAAGGCTTCATTTTCATTGAACATTTAAATTTCGCGCTATTTTAAGATCACTGCACCACACGTGCGGTGGCTACTTTCTGAAATACGAAAAGCTTCAAAATTACTCATCATTACTACATCCTCTTCACTAGACTTTCCGGACTTTTATCTATGACCGTGCCTTTATATCAGCTTTACTGCGCAACCTGAAATCTCTGATCACATTTTTATAACCTGTGGAAAACCTTCCTTGAATAAAGTTCGTAAAGTATGTAGACCACAAGGTTGTGTCTTTAAAATGGCTCTAAAAATTCTATCTTTTGATATTGGATTCTCTTTTATTAGATTCTGAGTTTTGTTTGTTTTATCAAGAGACGGGATTCCGAAGTCGAGGCATCAGTCGCAATCCCTCGCGCCGTGAGCACGAGTTTGTCAAAGGAAACAGAAGACGAGGGCTAAGGACCTTAGTACATGTACATCCAGTTTTAGTTTTAGCCTCCCGTTTTGCTCTTTCATTGAGAGTCAGCGAGTCTGCCGTGCTTCCTGCTCTCGTACTCTCTATCTCCGCGGACATCTCCGCAGCAAGAGGTTGCCGCTGAAACCCCGACAAATAAATCTCGGACCCTCTCGTCCTTTTCTTATACCTTTTCCTTGACTCTCTTCCTCCCGTGGCTCCCTGACTGACTACTTTGAGATCCGAATCGCACATCCGCACGTTTCCTTCAGAAACGCAGCATCTGTACCTCGCGCCCAGAATTCTAAAATCAATCGTGCAGAGAAAGAACTCAAACTGAAGAGGAAGACCCTTGGAACTGTTTCAGAATGAGCTATGAAGTCCAAAAACATAGAAAAATATTCAGCGGCTTTGGAATCATCACTAGTTTAGAAATCCTTCATTGACCAAGAGTTGTAGACGTGACACCTCCCCTCTTATCAAATTGCAAATTCCTCCTAACTTGTCCTTGTTTTTCTCGTAGTCCGAAAAGAAAAAAAAAAAAACACCGACAGGGAATATCGACACAATATGGCGAAGGTGAGCCATATTGTGCATAACTCGTTATGCTGTCGGAAGTATAAATCAATCGCAAACTCGTTGGAGTCTTCGAAGTCCCCTTACGTGCTTCTCCAAGAGGAAAGGGTCATAAACGAGGTCTCGAAATGACCCGAGGTGTAAAATCCTTGCATGAAATTAACACCTACCAGCATTAAAAAAGGAGGATCATAATTGTGAATCTATTTTTAATGGCTATAAGCTCCTATAAACGGAGAAAAATGTAGTACCAAGAAAAAAAATGTTAAATGTTAGATTACTTTGGAAGTAAAGTCGACAAAAGTGGATTCAGTCACCCCTGAATCAAGAGATTTTCGACTCTTCCCCCAACTGTGTCAATGCTCATTTCCATACGTAGATGGGCGAATGGAACTTCCGGTTTTCGACCCCTTCTTCTGGACAGAAGGAGAAAACTTAGAAACGCCGAATTTCAAGCGCAGGATAAGAGTCGCGGGATAATCCGAGATGATCGCCTAATAGCTTTAGGAAGGAATCAACTGTGAGAATGAGAGGGAGGGGGCAAGGTGGCTGCTTAACATTAGCATAAGCCCCTGCTAGCTTCTGGCTAACGAGCGGAAGACGAGACCCCAAAAGTGCCGTGATGAATCACACGAAAAAATAATAAATAAGATACAATTACTCAAAAAAAAAAACAAAAAAACAAAAAAAAACAGGTGAATCAAATAAATGGTTAGTATAACACAATTACTCGAATATTCGAAAAATTATTTAAACCTCGATAATTCCTAGAATTATAGCAGACAAGTGGTTTTTGTGCTTAGAGTATGCATTCTATTTTGTAAGTAGGAAGTAATTACGAAAGTTTTTTCGATGATAATTGAAAAAAAAAAAAAAATGAAAGTGTTCGTTTTCCAAGGCGAGAAAAGGCAGGGCGGATATGATAATTAGCATTTTTTACGACGCGCCCATACATCCATTGTTAGTCCAGCTCACTCTGAATACATTATTAAAGCAACGTGACGAATGTGACGCAGCGGTGACTCGATCGTTTTGTCCCAAATTCACTAGGAGCAATGCCTTCCATACGCTCATTTTAAGACAGAATGTATTTTCGAAGCCGAAAATAATACAGTTCGAGAGTCAGATTATCCTAGGTAGATTTCTATCTGAGAATGTGTATTTCAACTAAATTGAAACTCGTTCTAAACTCATCGAATCGCGAAGATTGAGCAACATTATCTGGAAATCGGATTCCAGCAAGCAATCGATTTCGCAAATGAAAACCAGACTGGCAGCTCGGGGGACTTTTTCGCGAAGAGGACTTCTCTCTAAATCGTTTTTATCCATTTCACAAGTACGCGACCATGGGTTTGACCCGAGTGAAAGAAACTCCCACGGGATTTATTTACTCTTCTTCGGAGAAAGGAATACGATCTGTTAATTAATTAATTGGCCATAAGATAGGATTGTCGTTATACTTCTGCGGGTAAAACGCGACCGGCCCTTGGAACTGGTTTGTCGTTAGGCCTCGCCATACTCGTTACAAGTAACTACGTATAAGGTGTCTACACTAATTTTTTTCAATCTGCCCCACCCGGACCAAAAATGTGTTACCGCAATTACGATTTCCATTTTATTGTTGACGATCTTTTATATTCTGCCCTTTTACTTTCTTTAAAGTACTCAGCGATTGGTTTAATTAAAATTTAAGAGATCGAACTTCGGGGGTTGTTGATTCATGTTGATCGGATTAATTTTAAGGTTTTCTGGTTAAGCTATCTAAACAATATAAACTCGAGTGTGTTTTTCATTGCGCGTGACTTTCCGGGTTCCCACGAGACGTGGGTTCTCGACTTTTGTCTCGCGAGAAAGGAAACGTGGTAGCAAAGGTACGTGCTTCAAACCCTTGCGTCCTAACTAAACTCTCGGAATTCTTTTTATCAAGAAATGAAATTGAAAGACTTCAAAAGCCGACTTACAGTAGATGAAAACACAAAAATTGATAATTAGTACGACTTAATAAATCGAGAGAAAAAAAATGACCAGGAAACGAGTGAGTAGCTTTGCTCCTCTTATCGCATCGCTACTGAGGCGATCTCGCTTCGACTACTACCCGATCCCCAGATCTTATCATCATGATGGAATTAGATCAGAAAACGTCAGCCTGATAGCTTCCTTTCCGGCTTTCATTCCCCTTTTTTTCTTCCTCGTTGGAGAGTTCATTGGAAATTGTGAGACACGTTAAAAGGCACAGTTCCTAATTTTTTTCAAAATTTATTCACAACTAGAAAAAAACAATCACACAACTAGAAACTCTACATTTCCACTTTCTCTATTTGAAATTTGATTTAATTTGAGAGTAAATATTTCGTGGAATCTCTAACAGGTTTTTTCATTGAAGTTTGTTCGAATTTAAGAGGCAAAGGGAGTTTAGGAACCGGTATAACTCAGGTACCATTTTGTTCTGCCCATTGTAATTCAGGACTTCTCCTCGCCAAGACAATGCATAGTTTCGCGTGTCGCTTTTGTTTTTTACGCAGTGAGGAATCATGGGCGAGTAGCTTGTCCGAAACAGTCCATAACGGTCCGACTGCTGTCCGTGCATCTCTGCTGCTGTCGCGTCACGTTCGCTTTCGCGTTTCGTTTTGCGTACGGGAGACATTTTTTTGC
This sequence comes from Synergus japonicus, assembly GCA_900474275.1. Taxonomy (NCBI): domain Eukaryota; kingdom Metazoa; phylum Arthropoda; class Insecta; order Hymenoptera; family Cynipidae; genus Synergus; species Synergus japonicus. The sequence continues at coordinate 12,653 of UCOH01012254.1, forward strand.
ACATTCTACGTTTCGAAAAATGAGGAGTAGCTTCGTTCTTACCGAATCAAGGGAACTCACTACAGAACTCACTCAATTTCCATCTATTGTTTTTTTTCCTCAAAAACAGATTAGGCTATAAAGTATTCTTAATAAAATTCTTTATTTTCCTCGAATCTTTGCTCGTTTACAACGCCGGATAGTTAAAAAGGTGTAAAACTCGGAAGAATTTAAAGACCATCGAAAATTAAAAGTTCAAAGCACCGTGAAGGCTAATAACCGTAATTTGAAACTCGACTTTTTGAAATGTAGTCCCTGTACAGGTGCAATCGTTGGAAGATGGAACCTCCGGCAATAGACACACGACACGATGCACCTGTCCAAAAAAAGCCACATTTCGTTTCGGAGATTGTCTATCAAATTGCCTGGATGATAAGAAATTAGGGGAATTGACTGTCTGCAAAAGCACCCGTGACGGAAAGACGTCACACTTAAAGACAGTTATTAGCCGGACTGGAAAATTCGATTTACCTAAAAAAACACCTGCAGGCTTTTAAAAGGGTCACTAAAAGATATGTTATCTCTAAATAGGTATTTAATAATCTATTATAGCTCTTTAACAATTATTTTTCTGCTTCTCCTAAAGCTATCGATCCACCCTCGTTGGCTTAATTTTGGGTGGCTTGACTATCCATCAATCCGTTTGGCTCTCATAAGTATCAGAATAGTTGGTCCGTGAAGAAAAGAGCGACGGTTTTGAAACGGCCCTGTTACACGCTCCAACTTCGTCCTCGAAATCTCACCTGCCCACAACGGTTTACCTGTAACACTTTCTTGAAGATACGCTTATCAAGAGCGTCGATCTTTTTCTTTCATGACCATCAGACAGCTCCCTTTGGTCATTCCAAGTAGTGTAATTTATTGTGCCGGCTGGCTTGCCACGAGACAAACGTTCAAAACGTTTTTCGAACTTCCAGCTTGATTTTCCCACTTTGTATCTGTCCTACATCCATAAAAAGTTGTCCACTAGAAATTAATCACGAACCGATTCCAATACTCAGATAAACTCATTCACTAATAACTGTCATTTTTTGTTTCAGATCTTGAAGAAGATGTGAGTATCAGAAAAAACTTCGCAGGAAGAAACTTTATATTTGGCAGCTCCTGGAATCCCTTTGCTTTACGCGGAAAGAGGCGTTTATTGGAAAAATATAGAACTGCTAAGATATTTACGATTCTTTGGAAGCAAGTGGCTCCATTTAAAGGACGGTGTTCGCGAACACGAGTTACGTGGACGTGGGATAATAACTTGATTACTCCGCGTGCTTTATCGGAAAATCATAAAGCAATTAATAACGTTCATTAGAGACACTGGCGCGTAATAATAATAATTCCATTTGTTAGGTAATTAGGTGAGGGAGCGAGTAATTGCGTTAATTGAGGCTGAGATCGAGACTGAGCGTGCAACGAGTTGCGCAAGGGCTCGGCATTATGAAGAACCCTCATTCCCCTCATGCAATCATAATTTACCGTTGTCCTACCAATCCTTTTCCCCATGGCGCCTTCGATAAATCTCCAATTCTCAACTACCAATTTCGATAGTCCCCTGCCAATTTGAATTGACTTTACGTTCATGGAAATTTCCAAGGAGAAAAAAAAGAATAGTTTTGAGCCTCGAACCTGAGGGTCGAAGGTTTGCCGTCGGGCGCAACGTGACCTTTTCACCTCCAAGTCTGCACGTACTTTTAAGTGCAGCGACATCCTGGACATCTGCTGGGATAGTGACTCTCTCATGTTTTTTCCTTTTCCTCCTTTTTTGAGAATATCGTGCAATAAAGTCCCAAGTCGCATAATACGGCCGTAACGGCTTCTGATATTTGCCGTTTTATGTAAGCCCCCACTTATGGGGCGCGTCCCATATTAAACGTTACCGAGAATTACGAGGATCTCTGGAGCGTGGACCTCGAAATTGAGTACCATCTCGTATACTTTCCAAAAAAGAAATTTTCCAAGATGAAACACCAACGTGGAGAAACATCAGCCCAGTTTACAAATTCATGTGAGAGATTCATTTTTAGCTCCGTATATATTCGTAGATAAAGAAAAAGTGTTCTAATATTTATTCAATTTCAGTTCTTAGACTGTAATACCAAAGGAAATGGTTGTGTATATCAAAGACTATATTTTCTTGAATCAATCGTACTTGTTTTATGCCTAGTCATTCAGAGGAAGATTTTATATGCCAGTGAGAAAAAGAGTCGATTAACAACTCCGTTAACCTTATGCGGGTTGGAAAGCATGCGTGACTGAGCGTCAGAGTATTAATGCAGTTATCGTAGTTTTAACAATCGCGATCTCGCAACAATTCCTGTAAACGAGCCGGAATCTATTCCCCTTTTTTATGGGAAACTATGCGATGCCGTCGGGACGCGACTACAGCCCGTTATTGAAAAGTGTGTAGAAGGCTCATTTCCCGCTTATAAAACGCAGGTGCGATAATCCATTTCTGAGCGTCTCACAGCGATAAAACAGTACCCGAAGAAATAAGCTTGTAAGATATAAGAAAATGTTTTTTTTTTATCGGCAGGGTTTCAATTACAAGTGTACAATAAACTCCAATTCACACTTATTCTTTAACATGACTTTAATTGACACAAAGTAGGAAAATCTTTATGAAAAGTTTTAATTGATAGTACCTGACGTAAAATTATGCAACAATTAATATCATTCACGGCGTGTTTTCCTGGCTGGTTGAAGTCGAGTTTCTCGCTGTGATCAGGACTGATCACTCTATTTATGGTCATAAAAAAATCATGACAAGGTACAGACCAGCGATATCTGCTGAGATGATAATAACTCACTGTGTGAGTTTTACCAATTATCTTCTCTCTGCACCCCGAATAATAAATAATGTCACATTGCATCGACATTTTCTGGAATGAAACTCGAGTTTTTCTCTTCTTTGTCGGAGAATCGGACTCAATCAAAGAGCAGAGTGTCATTATGATTACCCAACTGTGAGTTATGCCAACTCTCGATTTGCAAGAATGCTGCAGTTATGCGACCACGTCCGTCCTTTTTATCCATGATTACAAGCGAAGAAACTCGCCAAGAAACTCAAACTAATTATTTTCGGGTTTTTATTAATTAATTATTCCGAATGACAAAACATTTAATTTCTTCAATCTGCGATTGTGGATCCTAGCGTTTTTCATTTCATATTGAAGAGTCAACTGGACTTTATACAATAATTTCATTACAAGAGTGTTTTATTGTCATTTTCTTGTCGTGGAGTATCTCTTCGCATACGTGGCCCGATTTTAAATTCAAAGTGTCTGAGATGTAGAAGGAGGAGGGGAAAGATAGTCATCTGGGAATCATCCGGTGTTCTTTCCGGGCCTAGCAGACAGAGCACGAGTCGAAGGACCCCTCCCCCCTATTAGCTGATGAATGGGCCTAGGACTTCTTAAACTTATGCTATGAGCGCTTCCAACAGCATACATCACTGTCACCTAAACTTTTTACTATCCATGAAACGGGGAAGAATATGATGAGGTACATTAACATTCTCGGAATATCGTCCTCCACTCAGGGGAAATGTTCACCCGTGTTTAAAGGAATATTTAATTATCTGTACAATCAAATTAAAGCTCCCCGGGAAAAAGTACAAATCTTCAAATAGACATCTTTCTAGAAATAATCAATTGTACCCGATTTAAAACGATTGGGAAATGCAGAAAGCGCATTCGTTGTCAAGTACATAAAGCCAATTAAGAAACACATTTAGAATCGATTGAAATTGTAATCCTCTCGTTTTCAATCCAATCCAACCAATTATTTCTACAAGGGTAATCTTCAATTTCTTTAATTGTTCCCAACTCTCCGAATTTGGTTACGAAGGGATAGGGAACACAAATCAGTGATTTATAAATAAGCTTCATTTCTGAAGGATCCTATATTATTAAATTTGATATAAAATATTTTTCCAACATTTCGTAACAATCTAAATGTAAATATGTCGGGCAATTTGTGACTTAATAATAGGTTGAAGAATAACCGTTGTCGCTTAAAAAAGACTTGAGAAATGAACGTCACTGGATCTTGTATACCGTCGGACAGGTTGTAAAACAGCTCGGTCGAGATTCACTTTATTAAAACTGAGGGAGTCTTTATGATTTAATAAAGAGCGGGAATTTTTCGGATAGAATGCAAATCAATTAACAATATTTTTAATTTCTTGTATTGCAGGATGAAGAGAGGAATCTGCGAAATTATTGTAGATTGAGGAAAAAATTCTATTAGTGCATTGAGACGTTCTTTTCTGAATCTTCAAGAAGCGTGACCTGAATTTGGACCTGGAATGATTCACGAGGTGCGTATGATGGCCATAGCGCGTTCCCCAGACTCCGAACCACATTTCGCGCGAGTTATCCATACCACTGCACTTTGGCCGTAAGGATATCATTCCGGTGGCTCGGTCCGAGTGCCGGGAGTTTACCGACCGACGCCGACGGAGGAATGCAAAAAGGTCAGCCAACGAGAACGAGAAAGATAGATAGAGAGGGAGGCTCTCGCGTTTTACAAATTATTCAATTAGTCCCGCGAATTAAGGTATACATATTCATCGCTCCTGATACGCGTACGTACGCTTCCTGCAAAATATACGGCGCCCGGCCGCATAAACAACTCCAACATACATGTGCTTGAGAGCCACTAACGAACCGCGATTACTGTTTCAAAAGTTACGCATAAACACTTGTCAATAAGCAGAAATGGGTAAATTAATTCACCTTAAGGTCCATCATTTGAAAAAAAAAAAAGTAATGTGCCCGTGTGGAAATTTTGAGTTGGCCCCACGATGGTAAGCTATGAAAGACCAACATAGTTTTGACATGCTCACCTTCAAAGGCCCCATGTAGGCACCCTACGAAGGGCCAATAAAGTGACCCTACGTGGGGCCACGGTGGGCCCTCGTCTACCCTTCTGTTGCCCCGATAGGACATTTTTAAAATTTTGGTTAGAGTTTTTTTATAATTAATGAAAAACAGTTATTATATTCAAAGAAACTTTATTTTTTTAAATTATAGTTGAACTATAATGAACATTCAACTCATTGTAGAAATGAATGAATTATTTTCAATTCAATTCGAACACGATCAGGCCTTATAACCTCTCCACATGGAGAAATCAGAAAACGCCTCAAAAGAAACCACATGCTCTTTTTGGAAAACTACTGCAAACAGCACCGTAAAATTTTCCGTTGAATAAACACAAATAAACGTTTTTTTTATCAGAAATAATGAAGCTAACACTAAGAAACTTTTAGGAATCTCACGAGGAAACTTCTGAAAACTGCAGGAAATGGCGTCGGACTAACACTACACTCGGGCTAAATCGGACACGCTCGGACCGGATCGCGACGCTGACCAGCCATTCAGATGATAGGAATGGCTACCATAAGGGCGCGAAATTTAAAATTTATGTCTCTTGCAAGTGAAGTTTTATAGCACCAGATATAATTAATTAAAGAATTAGTTTGAGGGTCAATTTTTATAATAATTATTAAAGGCATGTGGTACATTACCATAAGAGCAAGATAGTTATACCAATTATACATTAATAATAATCATCATATAGTCGAAGGTTTATTGACTCTTTTTAGCTAAAAATATTTATTATTATGAATCACATGCCCTTAAATTAACAACAAATTGTTAAATCTAAAACTTTCAATTAACTAAAGCGTATTTTATCGATTAATCGAAAAATGAAGAAAGTATTTAATAGTTCATTTTTTTAGACGTTTTTTCGTTGAAAGGGAGTTGTTTATACTTTGAGAGAGATATTCCTACAATAAGTATACAATTTCACTTGTTTGTCGTTCAAAACAGGCTTTTCGGGCTTTCAGCAAATATTTCAGCCTCCGATAAGAGGATCTCAAAGCGTGATAGAAAGAGAGACAGAGAGAGAGAGAGAGAGAGAGAGAGAGAGAGAGGAGGCGAATCGGATATAGCGATTTGTTCGGGAAGCAATATAGCCGGCTACCGTTTCGCGAGAGTGAGGTTTGTTGGGGGGAGATAGGGTTTAGATGGGGTATGGCGCTTTTCCTAAAATTTGCATGAGGTATTAAAGCGCGGTGGCTGCGGGGTTCGCCAGTGAGCGGAGTTCCTGTTTGTCGACAGCGACTGTCGAGGATCAAAGGACCTCCTGCCCTCCCCACTTCATTCCTACCTCATCCCATCCTAAATATAAGCGTGGGTCGTCAGGGATCGCTAGGGTCCTGTAGATTCCTTCCCATCATCCTGAAACTAGAGGAACGACAACGAACCTTGGATCTCCATTCTCTTTGTCGCTAAACCGTTTCGGAAGACACCACTTTTCAAGCAGCTACGAGGTTCGATCAGTCGTTTCTTAAAAAGAGTTCCATTCAAAGTCTTTCGCGTCCTGTGAGTCACTTGTCAAATTTAGATTACCTCAATCTACAATTGCCCTTAATTTCTTGAATCTCCAATAATTCATGATCTTCGATGGGAGATAGGCCATCTAGTTATGCATAAGAAGTCTCTTATGTTCCACAGCCAAACTTAAACGGGGGGAAACTTTTTATTGCGACACTCTGGATGTGTTTGGGATCGTGGAAAAGTTTCCCCTAGCTGTTAGGTTGGAAAGTAGAGAGTAATGGATTTTCAAATGCGTGTCCCTTTGGCCTTTGACGGTCGGTTCGTTCGGCGTTTGTTGCGATTGTTATTCAAATTTAGTTCTCACCTAAATTTCGAGAAGTAATTCAACCCGAAAGTATCATTAGCGAACGATCTAAGTTAATGATAATCTAATTGACAATTTTAGATACTATTTCAGAATTATGGATGAAGCCTTGTCTTGAAGTGCATCTTGGGGCCGCACTGGGTGCATTTCATGAAATCGTTAAAATCATAATCGAATCCAAAAGCGGGAAACGTCCTATCTTCATATTGGGGTATGTCTTGAGATGAGAAGGGAGTCTCTTTGGCAAGGGGAGTAAAATCGAGGGAATTGGATGGAGAAAGAGAGACAGAAATAGGGACACGCGCTGCGAGCATGGAACGTGGTAAAAGAGCGTGTCGGCGTGTTGACATCGGCGGTGCGATCTCTTTAGGAGGGACCCGGACCTCGTGTGTCCTTTCGTGTTCCCCATGGCATTCCCATCGGCACCCCCAAGCCCTCACCCCGCTCCACTTTACATTGTCTTATGCCCACTTCTACAATTCCAAGCTTCACCCGACCTCCTCCTCCTCCTCCCATCCTCCAGCCAATATACATACAATGCGATGCAATGCGCCAGATCAAGCCAAATACCGCTCGTGAACCATCCACATAGAATCTTTATAAATTTTCTCAAAACCGTATCGATAAATAACACAAATTTTTGAGACGATGTTAATCCCCAAATTGTTATTTGTTAGGATTCCAGTGGACCTTTGAAAATTGCCTGTAGGGGTACTCGTTGACAATTTGCATTCGATTAACAAGCGACATCGGTCATCGTCGATCCAGCGCATCAGCTGGTAAGAATCGTCGACGCGTGAACATTGCAAGCCGGAGGCGCATTTGGGTTTCATGATTCGGGGAAACGGTAGATAACTATCTATATACAGCCATTTGCCAGTGGCCATAGTCCATAGTTATGCAGCCAGTTGCGTATATTACTCATACGTACATTATTGCACTTGCATATTAAATCTAAATACCACCAGCACACCACCCGCAACTCAGATTTGATCAAGCGTGTAATCCTTAATGGGAACTTCTAGGATATTCTACATAATTTTGCAGTTTTATTTTACTAATTCTTGAAAGAGGTAGAGGCCAATCATAGGAATTAGGATGTTGAACTCGGCTGTGATGACCCCTAATGAAAGAAGGGAAACATTTGCCGCAATATCCAAATTTTCAATGTTATTACCCAAGACAAAAGGATTTAATCTGACGCTAGGGATAAAAAGTTTACTCTAGAATAAGGAAGACTCTAATGTCTCTTCTCTGGAATCCAAGTCGCAGCATCCTTGATTCCTTGGGTTGATCGCGAAGAGAAATCTTGGAGAACGCACGTAGGCCGGCTGGTAGGCGTGGGTACGTATATATAAGTATAAAGTACTCTCGGTAAGTACCTTGGTACTTGAATGGGAGAAGCATGGAGTCCTTCGGGAGTATCTTTTTGCCACGACGGACTCGGGAATGTCATCCAATGAGGGTGAAGTAAAGGGAAAACAAGTAAAATAATGATAAAAGGCGGAGCTCGTAGCGTGATTTGATTGGTCGAGATATCGCGGGCGTTCGAGTCAACGTGAGAAGAAGAGGGGGTTGTCCTCTCTTCCCTCTTTCTCTTTTGCTCTCTCTGTATCCTTCCTCCAGCCTCGTGGTACCTCTCCCTCCCCCCCTTCGTCATTCTGTCGCCACACCGTCGCCCTCTTCTTTTCCATCTCACTCATGTATCCACACACATGCACTTTATCCTTTATCCTCTTCTTCGCGTGCTCAGGGTCCATGAGATCGTGTCCTGACTCCGACAGGATGGTGGATCTCTTCTCTCTCTTATTTTTCCATTCCAAGAGAAAGATACTTGTATCAAAAGAAAAAGAGAGAGAGAGAGAGAGAGAGAGAGAGAGAGAGAGGGAAAACTTTGAACTACTCGCCATAAGTGGCTCAGCCACTCACTTGGGCGTTACTTTACTTTAGTAAAATCGAGAATGCGATTAAGTGAATTTACCTGGACCACCTGGTTCTCCAGTCGTTATGTTCTCCCGAAAGTACGATTTGATCTCTTTCATAACTTCATTTCCAGCCATAAACTCTTAACAGGGATGATTTTTATTAGTTTACTATTCACTTGCTATCAATGCTGGCAGAACAATGTGGTTATTCTACTAAAAACAGTTGAAACGGAAAAAATACAGCAATTTTAGAGACGTCGATTGCAGAAAAAAAATGTCAACTTTTAACGAGACACACAATGCCTATGTATTGTCAGTTGTTGAATCCGAACAATTTTTTTTTATTTAGAGAATATTTTACGGAATTTTTAGTAATATCTGATGTAATTTTTTAAATCAGTGGCTTAAAATCCATTTTAAAAAAGTTGTTTCTTCAAGATAAGGGAAGTGTTCCCACTTAGAACGGACTCCGTTTGGTTTTACAAGCGGATGCTTGTAAAGCCAAATGTCACAACAGACGCCTAAAGGAGAAGATATGTTATTTGGACGGAAGTTCAGAAGCTGGGACGGAAGCTAGTCCAACTAATAGTACACGATACGCAGTCAATGGTAAAACTAGGAACTAACTTAATTTTTACAATTGGTATTGTTTTTCTGCACCAACTATTCTTGTATTAGAAAAGTAAATTTGTAATCTCCACAAAATGTTTGATAGGACAACCCTCGGGATTCGTTTAATGAAACGTCGTGTGGAATTGTGGATAAAAGCTAATAAAATAAAAGCTCCTAATTTCTATCCGCCACGAGTGGAAGTAGATGGCTAGAGGGCAGAACCCAGTGGCTTCCGAGGCTCGAGAAGCGATAAATCTCTGGTACCGAGACCCGTATATCTTTGTGGTCAGGGTTGAAGGGGAAGGTGGAGGCAATATAGGTAATGTTCTGGCTGGCTACTTAACAAATTGCTACAAATTGCGGCGAGCATTTAGTCGTGGATGGTGAATCTGTGGTCGCTGCCGCCCTTTTCTCTCCTATATATCTGTAGGGGTTACTTTCTAGTTTCGGACTAGTGCTACTCTAGTGGTCGTCGCTGGCCACATGTTGTTCCCATATGTCCACCGAACCACCCCTGGACGACGGGCGGACGATGTAGACAAATCTTGCCGAATTCGCGTGTTGGTACTTCACCGCAGAAGATTAAATCGGAAGAAGGGGATGAACTCGAGACAAGGAGGAAATGAGTTTCCCTCACCGGATAAAGAGAGAAGAGATGAGAGATGGTTGTAAACGAAATGGGATGTTAGGTTGGTTTTGACGGAACGTTTACGTTTACCCCATCAGCTTATTTTGGGGTTTGGCTGTTTGTTTACTCCCGAAATTGCAGGCGGAAATTGTGAATGGAAGGGATCATGAATTCATTTTCATTTCTATGCGGGATCTTCACATATGCGACCTCCGATTAATCGAATCGTTTCCGCTTCGTCACTCCTTAATGCATTGGCATAAACTTCAGGGAGAGTGATAGATTGTCTTCTGAATTTTCAGAGAGTTTTCAAAAAATAATTTTCTTTGATGGTTGAATATTGAATATTTCAAGAATTTAATAATCAAATCGGATTAGAATCATCAGCCTTCAATTTATCGACCTTGTAATTGGTGGATTGTTGATGACAGCTCACTGAGGATACTTTAAAGCTAATGATGAAGCCGATCGCGTGCCAAGTACGTTGGGTTAATTTCACGGGTATTTAACGCGATTCGCCTAACAATGATTCAATCAACGCGGATTTATTTCGTCGGGGTGTGTGTGTGTGTGTGTGTGTGTGTGTGTGTGTGTGTGCAGCGGCACGAGACAATCCCCGAATTGAAGCTATTCAGAAACTTTCAAATATTTCCTAATCTTTTAAACTTGTAATAAGTACTGTAATAATACAATACTTATAATAAGTATTTTTACATTTTGACTTAAGTAATAAAAGTTACGAGCCGAGATTGAAAAATAGGAATAAAGTTTCGCCAATCAAGCTGACGTCAATCAAAGGGAATTGGCTCGAAATTCCATCTGGTAAAAGTGAAATGGATCACCGAAGGCGAGAAAATAATGAAGGAGGGATTATTTGCGGGAGTGGTATTGACTCGTGATACACCATCTGTGCGTTGCTAAAATTAATAAGCGGCGCGGTTTGTCGAAATGAGAGCAGACCCCAAGTTTCAGAGATGATCGCTATACTTGCAGTCAATAAAGTCCCTCATTAGGCAAATCAGAGTTCTCAACGAAACTTTGTATTTACCTTCGAGTCGAAGCGAACAAAGTGCCGTTTAACTACACGAAGAATTTAATATACTTTGAAATATCTACCACGTCAAAGATCCCCTTAATCTTCTAGATTCCTGAATGAACGAGCCACTTAGCTTCAAAAGTGATACTGTCCTTTCATTTAAGAATCGAAACAAGATGGTCAAGTTTGTCGTCAAGATCGGAATTAATTAACTCTCTTAAAGGCTTGATAAATCCTCTTCTCCTGCCTTTTTCAATCTTTCCAGCACTTCCAGTCTCTCGTCTCAGGGAAAATAGAAGTAGTAAAGTGATTTGGGAATTTGTTAGCAAAATGTAGAGATTGAGCAGCGGAAGGATGGAAGATGCAGACATGTAACCCCGAAAATTAACGCCAGGGCGAATCAAGACGACAATGTGATTCATCAGTTAAATCCGCGTGCATAATCCTTTACATAGCGGCCTGTTCGCCCCAACCACGTACGAATTATAATCACAGTTGTGGTTAGCCCGCAGTGTAGGATGGGGTGGGGCCGAAGGGTATATTTACCCAGGCAGCCGACGCCGTCACACCGCACTACACATCCGGAATGGAGGACAGCCGCGGGGTAGATGGAAATCTGCAGCATTCAGAGGCACTGGCCAAGAAAATTGGCTGACAACATTCGCACCGGGATCCGAATTGTGGTGCAGACCAGTGCTTGGGCCTGAACGACATCGTTTCATCCTCTATCGCCACCGTCATCACCAACGACATAGACTGACATTGATCGCAATCGACCGCACCCAAATCTCCTGTCGTTTCCGTTCCCTCAATTTTACTCCTCTAACAGACAAAAAAAAAAGAAATTGGTTGTTCTGTCAAAATCGTAGAATCTTTGGAAACTTTCAGGATTTTGATATTGTTGTTCCATCACTTTAATATATTGATAGAAGCTTTCACCCTGTATTTCACTGTAGTCCCCGATATTTTTAGGGAAATATTAAACATGAGAATTCATGACGTGGAACTTATTAAACACTATAATTTTTTAAATCTCCTAATCATTTAAAAAAAGTGTTTTAAAATAATCTCTCTTACTGTTATTGATGAAACAAATTGTTGATGAAATAATTGCGCTTAAGGCGATAAAACGAATATATTAAGCGATGGAGGTGAATAAATATGCGCCGATAATGGCGGATATTTTGACAGCACGACAAGAAAATAGTAGATTAATAGATAGGATAGCTGATCTCACTCGGCGATAATTTTGGCGCGAATGATTTGAATTTCAATAAGTAATCTTTTATCGTTTGATCCTTCTCATATTTATTACAAGAAAAAATTAATCCCTGCCTTTAGTAACAATTATACAATGCATTTATATTACTAAAATCATTTAAATTTGTCAATAATAGAATAAGTCTTTAAAATCAAAGATTATCTTTCTTCTTGCAATTCAAATCATTCCCGCCAAAAATATCGCTAAGTGAGGTCAGCACTGTATCAATTCGCAGCTGTCTATTTATTAATCTATTATTTTCTTGTCATGCTATTCAAAATATCGCTTGATATATTCTTTTTATCGAAAAACTGATGAGTCTTGATCTGTTCTATTACACCTTTTCTTTCCAAAATGTGCTACGAAAAATCGATCAACTTGCTCTTCTCTCCCTTCAAAACCCTAATACCAAATCCTAGTGATAACATTAGTGTCTTTCCACCGATTTTGACAGTTTTTGACAATTTGTTGTCAATTTTTTCTTTCAAATTCCATCGCCCTTAAAGAGAAATACTTGTATATAAGAATGGCGAAATCAATGATGAATATAAAGCAGAATACATACATAAATAAAAAACTGACATACAGCTCGATCGTTATTACGGTATGTACCAAAGAAGTTTACTGACTAAAGCATCCACAATTTTAAATTAGGCGATCCATACAAAGAATATTAAAATTATCAAAATCATTTTGACAGGGCCGAAATATTTTTTATTATTAATTCATATTTTATAATAAAAAAATGTCCTTCAAATGTTATTTTTAATTTTAATTTATCTATGGGGAGAAGGGTGGCGCAGGGCCAGAAGTATTTTCAATTTGTTATTCTTTTATCGCACAGAACTATGTTTTGTGAATTACGGTTTCGAATTTTTATATAAATCAACGCAAACACGAAAGAACTTAAAACCTATCCACTTAGATAAATATTTATAAGAAATTGACGTAAAGTTTATGATGAAATCGTATTTTTATATTAAAGTAATTAACACCATTTTACAATACAAACATGTAACACGTTGAAATTGATTTACTCATATAAATATTGATTTAAAGCTACAACGAAATTTACGAGAATATCTATTTATTGTTGTGATTTTATTGCTGAACATACAAAATTGAAATTGTAAACTGTGTGTACGACTTTAAAGAAAAATTTCGATATTCCTTTGGCATTGATGCTACGTCTCATTTCTAGAAATCTCGGGGAACGTTTTACTTTAGAAATAAGAGATCGTGTACAGAAAGCAAAGATCTTCACACGATCTTTGAGCGAGGCGATTTTTCAGCGCTTTGTAAGGATTTTCAAGGAGAAAGGCGACACGGTGAATGCGATCGGCGTCCTTTGGGGAAACGCGTGGACATATGTCAGAATTACGCGGACAATGTCATTGCATAGGAGCAAACAGGTGGCTAAGAATTCAAAATCCACTCTTCGTGTGTGATCATCTCCTCTCTTCTGCCACTGTGATAAAAGGAGGCTATCGGTTAAACTTTTAAACTCTTTAAAGACAGATCCATTTTACAGGTCGAGGCTATTACTAGTCTTACGCCTAAACGACTAACAAGATAAAAGATGAGGTATAAAAGAGGAAAGACTATTCATTGAATTGCCCTGTTCGACATTTGTCGCGATCAGTTCCGGTTGTTCGCACCTAATTCACGTCGGTTCTTTTGAATTTTCAAGCAGTTTTGGCTTGAAAATTTCAACCACTTTTTAGCCTCAATTGTTCCTTGAAGAAAAAAACGAGAAAGTGAAAGATCGGTGGACGGAGAAAGCATTCCTGAATTCCATCGACTTACCTTCATGCTGCATTTCAAGCAGAACTTTACTTGATAGTTCATACATATTTAATTCTTGCTCATAAATCCAGTCCTTAATTTCTCGTAAGCACTCTGTTCTACAGGAATCATTGAAAGAAGTTTTATCTCAGTAGGGGTGAGGAAAAAATGATAAACGATACATAAATGTCACCTGTGAACATTATTCTCTTTTCTGATTCTTTCTCTATTATTAAATAGTTGAAGGTAGTTTGACACAGAGATATCTTTGAAAGTCCTTAACTGGTTTAGAAGTTAGAGGCAGTTTTTTAGAACTTGGAGTTCGGTGTAAAAATTGTGCTAAATTAAATGACAGCTAATTATTATTACTCACTACAGTTTTTTGTTAGTGATTGCTATTGGATTGAAAAAATGGTTGACAATTCCTAGAATCAAGCTTTTAAAGGTAACGTAATTCTGAGAGTGTATCCATCTCTTTGAGTGTGGTCTGCTCAGATCGTAAGCTTTGGATGAGGAGATCTGACGTCGAGGAAGATTCAGGAATAAAGTGAAATGACTTTGGTCTTTCGCGGATGCTTTTAGTCGATGAGTTTGGTTCCCTATTCTGTATCCCATTACATACAGTTTCGTTCTTTCGTTCAATCGTCTATCTTTCTCTATGTCCCATCGTGGCCTAGTCCTGTTCTCTCATCCATATGTAATAGTCGCCTGGTATTAATGACAGGGGGAAAAACGAGTACGATCCAATGTGCTTCTTTATCCACCCTGGTCTCGGCATCCGAGTACTGGTTACGGGCTATTGTGGTTTTATCGTTGTCTTTTCATTATCTGATAAATATAATGGAATTGTTTATTCGCCATTCGTCGAGTCGTAACGTTCAGTCGATTGCTTTTAGTTACTTGTCAATATTGCTTACCCTTCAATCTTAAAATTACATCTTTTGTAATTACACCCCTTGCTTCTTGTTCCTATTATAAAATACAGTAATAAAATAATAGCCAGTTGTGTCAAGTTGAAGAACTAGGTCTAAAAATTACCATATCTTCCTCTGGTCTATTAATTTTCGAAGAAACACTTCCGTTGAAAGTAACGACTTCAGTCACTGCGGAGGCAATAGGCCCTGATGTTTATTTCATGATTCGCAAGGTCGTTTTTCCTCAATGCCATATATGTACTCAAGAAAATAAAAACCATGAAGAAGAGAAAATAATGTCCACGGAAGGTATTATGTATCGTTTATGATGTTTTTTCTTCATCTTTATTGAGATAAAATTTCTCTAAATAATTCTTGTAGAACCGAACTATTAAAAGCTACCTCTAATTTTTTTTTTTTTGAAAAATACCCCTGGTTCTCAAAAATTACCACAAGCACTAAAACAAGCACCCCGGATTCTTAAAAAAGTTATTCATAAGTATTAGAACTCCTTAATGACTCGAATGCTACATTTAACTATTTAAATACACAAGAACGCATTTACCTTCTTTTTCAATATTATATAATTTATTATATTTCATTTCTCTAATCTCTTAAAAATGTCAAGAAACCTTTGAAAACCTGTGAAATCGCTTAAAATTCGTGAAAATCTCTTAAGGTTTTCAGAAACTTCTTGAGATTCTTTTAAATTCAATAATAACAATTCAAATCTCTTTTATATTCTTTCAAATCCATTGAAAGTATTAGAAATATCTTCAAATTCCATGAAATCCTTACAAAGTCGAGAAAAATTTTAAAACTCATAAATCTTCTGAAATCCACGTTAATATTCACGAAAATCTTTAAAAATTCCTAGAAACATTTTGAAATTCCATGACAAATTTTAAACTCTCTTAAAATACCCAAAAAAATTCTTGAAATTTTACGGTAACATTTATAATCTCTTTGTATCCCTTAAAAATATTACACATAAATCTTATCAAATTCCATGCAATCCTTTAAAATTCTCATAAAATCATTTAAATATCAGAAAAATCTCTCGAAGTCGCTTAAAATTAATAGAAATTTCATAAAATTCCTTAAAATTTCAGGATAATATTTTAAATTTTTTAAAACTTCATAAAACTTTTAGAAAGCTTTCAAAATCTATTAAAATTCACGAAATATTCTAAAATCACATACAATTTTACAAAATCGTTTTAATATCCTAAAAAACTATTGAATTTCGTGAAAATCACTTAAAATTTGTTAAAAATGCACATAAAAACCTTCAAAATCATTAATCTCTTGAAATTCATTTTAAAATTAGTAAAAATCTCTAAAAATTTCTAGCAACCTCTTGAAATTCCTTCACATTCCAGGAATTTATTAAAAACTCCATAATATCTTTTGACAATCAGAAAAATCTCTTGAAATCCATCAAAATAATTAGAAATCTTGTGAAATTTCATAAAATCCTTAAAAATGCCAGAAAGTTTTTTAAAAATAAATGAAATGTCCTGAATTTTCTTTCAATTCCTGAAAATTCCATGACAACATTTAAAATCCCTTAAAATCCTTAAAAATTCCATAAAATCTTTTAAAAATCCAAAAAATCTCTTGAAACCCTTTAAAATTATTAGAAATATTGAAAAATTACATAAAATCCCTCGCAATTTTTAGAAATCTCTTAAAATAAACATTTTTAAATTTAAATTTAAATTTTTATCTCCTTCAAATCTCTTGAAACACTTTCAAACCGTTTTATATTCTTCAAAATTTAACAATAAGCTTAAAAATCGTTCGAATTCCTCGAAATCTTTTTAAATTCTTGAAAAACTCTTAAAAGTCCTCATAATTTAAAAATATTTAGAATCCCTTAAAATTTCTTAAAATTGCATTAATTCCTTTAAAATTCCACGAAATATCCTGAAATCTCTTAAAATTCTATGAAAATTTTCAAAATTATAAATATTTTGATATCCTCGTTAAAATTTATGAAAATGTCTAAAAATTCCTAAAAACCTCTTGAAATTCCTTCAGATTTAAAATCTCTTAAAATCATTCGAAATCTTATGGAATTCCTTAAAATCTTTTAAAATTTCACAAAATATTTTACAAACCAGAAAAATCTCTTGGAATATTTTTATGTAAATTATTATAAATTTCATAAAACTCCAGAAAATCCATAAAAATTCCACAATATCTTTTAAAAATCGAAAAATTTCTTGAAAACCCTTAACAAATTTGACGAAAACCTTCGAAATCTTTGTAAATTCTACAAAATCTTTTAAAAATCATAAAAAGCTTTTGAAATTCCTCAATAAAATTCCCTATAAAGTTTTAAATTCCTTATTTAAATCCCATAAAATCTGATCAGTCGTGAAAAATTCGAAAAATTGCCAGAAACTTCTTGAAATTCTTTAAAATTCTACGACAACATTTAAAATCACATTATCTCCCATGAAATCTTTAAAAATTCCATAAAATTCCTAGATTTTCAATGAATTCCAAGTTTCTAAAAAGCTGGGGGTAGAATTCAAGAGTCAGAGGCTATTTTTAAACAGTTGGATATAGTTTCCCAGCCATTGAAATGTTTTAAGATTTAGGAGTAATTTTTTAAGAATCCCGGGTGATATTGTTAGAATTTGTGATAATTTTTAAGTGTCAAGGGTGGTTTTTAACATTCGGGGGTAGTTTTTAAGAGTCTGAATAACTTTTCAAGACTTTGAAGTAGTTTATAAGATTCTAGAAAATGTTAGATGAGCCGATCGCCAGAAATTTGATCTTCGCGTCGTTTAGACATTTAATATCGAACCTCGTTGAATCCTCGTTGAAATTGCGAAGGGACCTGAGAGTAGGCATACATTGCGAGTAGCAGCTTGTCTGTAGAGGGTAGAAAGTTATTATAAAAATAATCAAAGTTTCCCGGACGTTCGTTGAAGGGAAGTCGTCAAGACTGAAAGAGCGAGTAAGATAACATCCGAGAGTTTTTATTGTGCTCTTTCTGCCCTCTTCCGTTGGGTTGTTCGAGCGAGTTCATTACGTTTGACAATTATGCGTTAATTTGCACCTAGCGATACTTCAAACGTTTTTATTCATTGCGCGTCGAAGCGAGTTACGAGAACGAAGTGCGACGTCCTTGCCAGTGAGGTAGCACCCCCCTCATTTTCCCATTTCCCCAGGGAGTCGAGAAAACGAGTAGAAGATGGCGTGTGAAAAGAACCTCGTCTACCTGTCCATCTTAACACACCTCGACTAGACGATGACAAAAAAAAAAAAAAGAAAAAGAAAGTATGATCAAAAAAGTCGCCGGATTAATTCCTATAAGTTTCGCGTTTCGCGTTTCGCGTTTCGCCTTTCCAAGTTATCCAGCACGAGTCACGAGTCGCAAGTCGCAAGTTCCCTCAAAGGTCTCGATATTATGATAATCCGGACGATCCACTGAATATGTAACGAGAGAGGACTTGGCAGTGATTAGTTTTGCCTCTTTTACTTCCTTGCACTTGCTGCGATCCACTATGTCGCTGGACTTTTTAAAAGCTCTTGTCTTTGAGCAACTTTTAGTTGAATTGCCTCCCCGAGAGACGGCGATATTCAAAATGTGCTTGGAAAAACGATATAATCAGAGAATGTCGATTCCATACCCATTTTTCTAAAGTGTCAGTGATGAAAGTCGTATTTAATGAGGCCTTAAAGTAGAACTTGCGACATTTCACCAATTTTGTCCCTTCAGATTAATCTTCACTGCTCGAGTGACCACTAACAGGGAATTAAACACTTTTTTATGGAGAAACGTACAAGGAACTGCTTTAAAACGCTCCACTTTTCGAACACCATCTGTTACCACCTGCATAAAATGTGGTGACATTTCAAATATCCTCGGTCATAAATAAAGAGTTAATCGTTCCCATTAACATCGTCAGTCGTCCAGAAGGTTTAACTTTTCCATATGGTGTTATCACCTCTCGTTATTTAAACCATTAATCAACAGAACCGAACAAAACTTTATTTTCCAAATCAAATGTTTATTAACACACTGGCTTTTGAAATCTATTCCAAAAAGATGATTCGTCGTGTATGAATCGATAGTCGCGAGTCTAAACTTGAAATAAATTGAAAATCTAGGAATTTTAAGGGAATTTTATGGAATTTTTAAAGATTTTAAAGGAGATAATAGGATTTTAAATAATATCGTAGAATTTTAAAGAATTTCAAGAAGATTCTTGGAATTTTTAAGAATCTTTCATGACTTTGATCAGATTTCAATTGGACTTCAAGCTAGTTTTATGACTTTTAAAATATGTATTTTGTGGGATTTAAATAAGGAATTTAAAACTTTGTAGGGAATTTTATTGAGGAATTTCAAAAGTTTTTTATGATTTTTAAAAGATTTTTTAGAATTTACCAAGATTTCGAAGGTTTTCGTCAAATTTGTTAAGGGTTTTCAAAAAATTTTTCGATTTTTAAAAGATATTGTGGAATCTTTATGGATTTGCTGGAGTTGTATGAGATTTGTAATAAATTACATAAAGGTATTTCAAGTGATTTTTCTGATTCTTAAAAGATTCTTAAAAAATTTTAAAGGATTTCATGGAATTTCATAAGATTTCGGGTGATTTTAAGGGGTTTTAAATCTGAAGGACTTTCAAGAGGTTTCTAGGAATTTTTAGACATTTTCATAAATTTTAACGAGGATTTCAGAATATTTATGATTTTGAAAATTTTCATAGAATTTTACGAGATTTCAGGATATTTCGTGAAATTTTAAAGGAATTATTGCAATTTTAAGAAATTTTAAGGGATTCTAAATATTTTTAAATTACGAGGATTTTTAAGAGTTTTTAAAGAATTTAAAAAGATTTCGATGAATTCGAACGATTTTTAAGCTTATTATGAAATTTTGAGGAATTTAAAACGGTTTGAAGGAGTTTCAAGAGATTTGAAGGAATTAATCATTTAAATTTAAATTAAAAAATTTTTATTTTAAGAGATTTTTAAAAATTGCGAGGGATTTTATGTAATTTTTCAATATTTCTAATAATTTTAAAGGGTTTCAAGAGATTTTTCGATTTTCAAAAGATATTGTGGAATTTTTATGGATCTGATGGAGTTTTATGATATTACTGATAATTTACATAAAAATATTCCAAGAGATTTTTCTGGTTTGTAAAATATTTTGTGAAATTTTAAAGGATTTCAAGGAATTCCATAAGATTTTGGATGATTTTAAGGGATTTTAAATGTGAAGGAATTTCAAGAGGTTTCTAGGAATTTTTAGAGATTTTCATGAGTTTTAACGTGGATTTCAAAAGATTTATTATTTTGAAAATTTTCGTAAAATTTGAAGAGATTTCACGATATTTTGTGAAATTTTAAAGGAATTCTTGCAATTTTAAGAAAATTTAAAGAATTTTAAGGGATTCTAAATATCTTTAAATTATGAGGGTTTTTTAAGAAATTTCACATTTTTTTTAAAGATTTTGACGAATTCAAGCGATTTTTAAGGTTTTCGTGAAATTTTGAGGAATTTAAAACGGATTGAAGAAATTTCAGGGCGTTTGAAGGAATTAAAAATTTTATTTTAAAAGATTTCTAAAAATTGCGAGAAATTTTATGTAATTTACGCTATATCTAATAATTTTAAAGGGTTTCAAGAGATTCTTCTGATTTTTAAAATATTTTGTGAAATTTTATAGGATTTCATGGAATTTGATAAGATATGTAATAATTTTAAGGGATTTTAAGTGTGAAGGAATATCAAGAGGTTGATAGAAATTTTTAGAGATTTTCACTAATTTTAACATGATCTCAAGAGATAATGATTTTGAAGGTTTTTATGTGCATTTTTAACGATTTTTAAGTGATTTTTACGAAATTAAAGAGATTTTTAGGATATTAACCCATTAACAAAAAAAAAATACGAAGAACAAAAAGTACTTAGAATTGGCCAACGAATACACCTGAATTTTTTCAAAATGATTTGAGTAATTTTTGGTTTTCATAATTTCTAATTTTTTATAAATTTCAAAAATCGCTCGAGTCGTTTTGAAAAAATTCAGGTAAATTCTTTGACCAATTCTGAGCACTGTTTGTTCTTTGTAATTTTTTAGTAAATTTCTTCGTTTTTGAGAAAAAAATTTCAAAATAATTGGAATTTTTCCAAAATGCTGACATTTTGGAATTTTTTTTCTCAGAAACGAAGCACTTTACGAAAAAGTTACTAAGAACTAGAATTATTTAGAAATAGACAGAGATTATACCAGAATTTTTTGGTTTTGCAAATTGCCAATTTTTGATAAACTGCAAAAATCGCTCGAATCGTTTTGAAAAAATTGAAGTATATTCATTGGCCAATTCTAAGCACTTTTTGTTCTTTATAATTTTTTAGTAAAGTGCATTATTTCTGAGAAAAAAATTCATGAATGTTCTTGCGAAAATTTCGTGAAATTCTAAGGGATTTTAAAAGCTTTATGAGAGTTTTATGAGATTTTAAGTGATTTTAAGTGATTTCGAGAGATTTTTCTGATATATAAATGATTTTTTGAGAATTTGAGAGGATTTCATGGAATTTGATAAGATTTCTATGTAATATTTTTAAGGGATATAAAAAAAATAAAGAGATTTTAAATGTTACCCTAAAACTTCAAGAATTTTTCTGGGAATTTTAAAAGATTTTAAAATTTGTCATGGAATTTCAAAAGGTTTCTAGGGATTTTTAAAGGTTTTCGTGAATATTAACGTGGATTTCGCAAGATTTATGAGTTTAAAAATTTTTCTCGACTTTTTAAAGATTTCATGGAATTTGAAGATATTTCTAATACTTTTAATGGATTTTAAAGGATATAAAAGAGATTTGAATTGTTATCATTGAATTAAAAATAATCTCAAGAAGTTTCTGAAAATTTTAAGAGATTTTACAAAATTTAACATAAATTTGAAGAGATTAAAGAAATGAAATATAATAAATTGTATAATATTGAAAAAGAATGTAAATGCGCATGCGGGGCGCGCGTTCGTTTTTGTTTCCTAAAAATTCCATTAATCGTTT
This sequence comes from Synergus japonicus, assembly GCA_900474275.1. Lineage (NCBI taxonomy): Eukaryota > Metazoa > Arthropoda > Insecta > Hymenoptera > Cynipidae > Synergus > Synergus japonicus. Next base: position 34,609 of record UCOH01012254.1, read on the forward strand.
ATGTAATGACATGGGTGAAAATCGGCTTAAGGGTGCAAAAAGCGCAGAGGGTTTTTAATATTGGGGAAAAAGTGAGACTTAATCTTGTAGATTGGTGGCTACTGTAAAAACGTAACAGATTGGAAACCGCATTCGGTTAGGCATCAGCCCTTGTATGTAGCTTTCAGCGTTTCCAGTAGGTGTAGCGTATTAACGTCCTCGTGGGGCGGTCGGTGCTATTAACTAATGCCACCCCTAGTTGTACGCAACGCCATACGCGCACCATAGCTCCCATATATACGATATATTTGGTGTAGGACATGCCTGTAGGACGGGACAGTTTAAGCCTTGATATATCGCCTGACGACACTCCCAACTTCTGTCGCTGTTTCGTACCGCTTTTTTGTTCTGGCCTCGGCTGACCATATGTCCACAGAGTCGCCCAAAAGTCCTGATTTTACGATAATCATATGCTGTCTCTTTACTTTACACGAAAAAGACCAGGAAACACTTGAATTAAAATTAGAAGAGTCATTCTTCCCCTTTTTAGTTCTTTAAAATTATTTTACATATATATATATTTTTTAAAACATTGACTTTGATTTAAATTTCCGTACAGAAATGTTAATAGAGTTTTTTGGTTTTTTATTTATAGTATATTATGGTATACATGTTTGGAATTTATGTAATTAATTTTAGTGTCTTTTTATTTTTTTGCAACATTCATTTTTTATTTTTCGAGAAGGGTTTTGAAATTTATAGGTGCATTTCATTTACGGTTGTCATTGGCCCTAAAACCCCACACTGGGCAGAAGCACGTAACAAATGATGCCACATGCTCGCATCTTGACTCGACCGAAACTTGAGGGGTAATTTTAACACGGCTTAATACAAGAGCCCCCGTTTACGTCCGCAATTCGTACAGTTGGCATGAAAAAGAGGGGCTAACTGTCGCTCGGGGACCATTTTCAACTCACGAATCTAGTGGTCCCGCTTACTTAACTACTAATGGCACCTTATGCCACTTGACGCCTAGGGCTATTTAACAAAATACTAAATTCGCTTCTCTTCTCCAAAGGGCAGTCTCTCGAATTTATTTTCATCTCATAACTTCTTGAAACTTGTGCCAAGAACATACATTTGAAAAAGAAATTGTCAGTTTAAACTATTTACATTCATCTCATCCTTTTACTGACAAAATTATAATTTTACACATTAGTTTAACGTAAAAGCTGCGCAGAACAGCTCTGCGCAGTGAAGTTCTGCATCGATTACAGATGCGCAGTAGAAATTTCTACAGGTTATGGATGACAGGTGAAGCTGTTTATGTCCCCGCAGTAAAAAAAACTTAAAACACTCTTTTTTTTAATAAGAAAATCAATTATTTAAAAAGGCAATACAAGGCTCTAAATCCTAAATGTAAATCAGCCTATTTTCTGTTTACAACCCCACAATTCATTAAAATCCGAATAGAGTAGCAGCACGCGTCCAGTGAATCTCTGAATCGTGATCGCAGGTTCGCGCCTCGGATTGAAGTTCATCGATGCGTAAGAAATTTTCTAAATAAACGCTTTGTACCTAGAGATCGGGAGTGGCCGGCCACGTTTCCACGGTGCTTACTCTGGTAACGACAGTCGAACGCGCAACCCTTGCGTTGCCAGATCACGCGTGATCAATTAATTTGGCCTCTATCTCGAGAACGGGACCAGCCTCTCATTGTAGTTCGCGATCAGGCTTGCAAAGATACAGGGTGACGTTCGAGCCTCGGATCGTTTTTGACCGTGGCCGGCACGTGCCTATGGACAATGGCACCAAGTGACTCCCGTTCCAGGCATCATCAATTGCCATGCTCTCTCGCCCTTCTCGCGCCCCTAAAATACCAAAGGCAAACACGAGTCACTGCCAAAAAGCATTTATTCCTGGTGGGGGCGTGTCTCTCTCACGAGCCGGACCTTTGCTGCATTTTATTGTCTGGAAATTAATGATCCCACACCGCTAGATGCCGGCGTGATTAATTTTTTTCCTATTATAGTCAGGGAAAAAGAAATGTCAAATTAAATTATTAGCTTGTTAGGGATAGGATAGGATTTTTGGATATAGCTCCGAATAGTGGTTATGTTTGATTTTCTTGAAACTTAGTATACTTACGTATTTTGATGCGCTGATTACGAAAATGATAGTGAAAAGTGGCGGAAATTTGACTTTAATGAGAAAAACCATGAAAATCCCATAAAATCATGGTTTTTTTCAATTATCTCACCTAATATGCAAAATTAAAAAAAATGTTTCAAACAAAAGTTGTAGAAAGATAAAGGGAAATGGAAAATGGAATGGTAAAAGGAATGGTAAAGGGAAAGGGCAAAGGGAATGGTAAAGGGAAATGGAAAATGGAATGGTAAAGGGAAATGGCAGAAGAAGTTGCAAAGGAAATGGTAAAGAGGAATGGCAATGGAAAAGGCAAAGGGAGTAGTAAAGGGAATGGTAAGGGGAATGGTAAAGGGAAATGGAAAATGGAAAATGGAATGGTAAAAGGAATGGTAAAGGGAAATGGCAAAGGGAGTGGCAAAGGGATTGGTAAGGGGAAATGGAAGATGGAATGGTAAAAGGAATGGTAAAGCGAAATGGCAAAGGGAATGGTAAAGGGAAATGGAAAATGAGAATGGTAAAGAGAAATGGCAATAGAAATGTCAAAGGGAGTGGCAAAGGGAATGGTAAAGGGAATGGTAAAGGGAAATGGAAAATGGAATGGTAACGGGAAATGACAAAGGGTTTGGCAAAGGGAAACAGAAAATCGAATTGGTAAGGGGAAATGGAAGATGGAATGGTAAAAGGAATGGTAAAGCGAAATGGCAAAGGGAATGGTAAAGGGAAATGGAAAATGAGAATGGTAAAGAGAAATGGTAAAGGGAAATGGAAAATGGAATGGTAACGGGAAATGACAAAGGGATTGGCAAAGGGAAATAGAAAATGGAATGGTAAAGGGAAATGGCAAAGGGAGTGGCAAAGGGAATGGTAATGACAAATGGTAAAGGGAGTGGCAAAGGGAAATAGAAAATGGAATGGTAAAGGGAAATAGCAAATGGAGTGACAAAGGGAATGGTAAAGAGAAATGGCAATGGAAATAGCAAAAGGAGTGGCAAAGGGAATGGTAAGGGGAATGGTAAAAGGAAATGGCAGAGGAAGTTGCAAAGGAAATGGTAAAGAGAAATGGCAATGGAAAAGGCAAAGGGAGTGGCAAAGGGAATGGTAAGGGGAATGGTAAGGGGAAATGGCAAAGGGAGTGGCAAAGGGAAATAGAAAATGGAGTGACAAAGGTAATGGTAAAGAGAAATGGCAATGGAAGTTGCAAAGGAAATGGTAAAGAGAAATGGCAATGGAAAAGGCAAAGGGAGTGGCAAAGGGAATGGTAAGGGGAATGGTAAAGAGAAATGGAAAATGGAATGGTAAAAGGAATGGTAAAGAGAAATGGAAAAGGAGTGGCAAAGGGATTGGTAAGGGGAAATGGAAGATGGAATGGTAAAGCGAAATGGCAAAGGGAATGGTAAAGGGAATGGTAAAGGGAAATGGAAAATGAGAATAGTAAAGAGAAATGGCAATAGAAATGTCAAAGGGAGTGGCAAAGGGAATGGTAAAGGGAATGGTAAAGGGAAATGGAAAATGGAATGGTAACGGGAAATGACAAAGGGATTGGCAAAGGGAAATAGAAAATGGAATGGTAAAGGGAAATAGCAAATGGAGTGACAAAGGGAATGGTAAAGAGAAATGGCAATGGAAATAGCAAAAGGAGTGCAAAGGGAATGGTAAGGGGAATGGTAAAGGGAAATGGAAAATGGAATGGTAAAGGGAATGGTAAATTAAAATGGCAAAGGGAAATGGCAAATAGGATGCTAAAAGGAAGACTCGACCGAATTGACAATGTCCGTGTCCCGTTCATAAAGGGAATTTAGAGAAAAACTAGTATGCTAAAATGTCGAAAAAGGTACTTTCTTTTTAATCATGATAATTTATTGGATTGTTAGCAAGACGGCAGCCTTTCGACGATGGCTAACGTCTGTATAAAAATACCGGTGGATCTGACGAAAGAATAGGGACCGATTTCATGGTGAATAAACCGCGAATTGATCTGCAGTCTGGACAGAATCTCTCGGTCCATCTGGCGCTTTCGACGCCGCAAAGGATTCCTGGGGGGTCCAGAGTCGCAACTGATGGATGAAGATCGATGTTGCATCCTTTCCCTTCGCTTTGTACAGCCTTCGCTCTATATATTGTTACGTTTCGATACAACTTTTATAAGGAGTGTAAAAATAACTTCTTATCTTGGATACTTATTGTCGAAAAAGTATTGAACCCACAGTTCGAAGTCAATCGGGGGAAAATTTTACTTTGGATGACTGAAGAGTTGAAGACTGCGATAAATAATGTCATCGCGAGTATTCGCGCGACAAAATTGTCCGTGACGAAGGGTTTTCTGACACACTCCATTACCTCGGATATTTGGAGTTCACGTCAAAGTGAATCCCACCCGGATTTGAAGAGCGAAACGACGCAAGGGGTCAGACTCGTCCGAGAGGAAAGAGGGGGTGGATCAGAGTAGAATGTTAGATCCTCATAGTCAGAATCTACCCTTCTTCGGAAAATGAAAACTGTATTGTTGGATCCCGCTTAGGGGAAGCTGGGCATTATATTCGCGTTAGCGCGATATAGGAAGATTGGTACCTCAGAACCGAGACCACAGCGGTCAGCTCAATGCCCGTTGAAATGGATCATCAATAACAACTCTGACAGCCGAATGCTGAAACCCCCGATCGCTCGGATCACGATACTCGTAAACATTCTTCGCCGAAAAAGGCATATTAAGAGGCATCACTTTCACGAAAATATTCTCAAATATAAATTTACAAATGTTTTATATTTGTATTAATTGTCAAAAGAATGTTTCCCTTTGCTTAATAATGCTCGCCTGAAGATAATAGAGGACGGCAAGAACTGAGATTTAGAGCCTTTGATTCTCGAGACATATTTGCGGAGATTTAAGTCTCTAAAAGTTTGAAATATATCGGTTTTGTCCTGAGAATGAGAGACAAAGATGCAAACAAAGTCTCCAGCATTTTGCTCGCGCCCCAAAGAGAACTGGTTCCTTCACAGGAACAACTTCAGCAATATATTCACTTTTTCCCGCTCCTTGGATCCTGGAATCCTTTTATATCAATATGCCGGACGATCTTTTAGATATTCTCCAGCCCAAGACCTTTGAAACAGCCAATGAAATCTGACATTCTCGTAGATCATATCAAGCCTTTCCTAAAAGCTTGAAATAATAAATCCGCAGAATTGAAGCGTAAGAACAATTAAATATTTGTTTGCTCAGAACTCGAATATAAATCAATTCCGCTTCTGAATAACAATACTTCTTTCCCACAACTGGCATCATAACTCATAACTGATGGTCCGGCGCGAATCGATCCTCGGATTTGAGGAAGGTTGCCAGAATATCAGGGATTACTCTGATCAGGCTTTTTCACTTTCGCCGAGCGATACTGACCGAAGAGAAAAGAAAGTGGAGCGAAAAGGGTAGGGGGTGGCGGTTGTTCTTTTAGGGCAGCTTTAGGGGTCCTTTATGCTGACATAAATATCGCTTATGTTGGCGTCGCGTCGCTGTTTTGGTAACCCGTCGAGCATTGTGCCTCGAAGACCTGTGTGTACCAAACATCGAGACCCGGGTGTGTACCCTACAAACACGTGAGCCACGTGTCAGGCTGATCCGAGTTTCACCCCCTATTCTGACCCCTTGCCGTTCTCGACGTTGCGCAACCTCGTCATCGAAAGTCGTCATCGATACACTAGAGGAACGGAACTTTCCTCTATCTCGAGAGGATGTCAAAGGGGGAGCCAAGATCGTAAACACGCACGTGCACTTTGTATTATAAGAGAAGTTTGCCTTACGATAAGGGCGGGACTATCTCGGGGGTGAGAAGCACCAAGTTTGTTATTTTTAACTCATTAGACATTAGACTATTCCCCAAACACTGCTGCAACATTTTATGCTGATGGACCACTTTTGACCCGCAATATTCTAAAAAGTCTTCTTTCCTGAATACCAATTGAAATATCTTTCAATAAATGCAAACTAGATTAATAATTATTATTTTAGAACCGGGAAACATTTCTCTAGAGATTTTGACGACCCCTTAGTTTTGTTGGGCGCCCGTCACGGCGTTATCGTGAATCTTCGATAACTGCCATAACGATATCGCCATTAAGTTTGGGAGATAATTAATAATTAAGTGCCGGGACGAGGGCGTGACTCTAAACCCCTCGCCTTGCTCCACCGGATGAGGATAGCGTAATAGCAATTTACGCGTCCCGCGAGGCCAGATAACTTCGTATCTGGGAAGGTAATCATTTATTCTCACAATGGGGGTGGATATTGCTAAATTGAATTAGATAACCGCGCGGTGCATTTACCACCCACGTACATATTTATTTTAGAGAGAAACATTCTTTTTCGTCCATTAATATCTTGAGTCAATCAACTGAATCCTCTTGTAGATAATTCTACCCTGTGCCATTTTGCATTCTACATTTTATCTTTTTAGATAAATTCTAAATTTTGCATTCCACATTTTAACTTGGTGAAAAAATTAGATGTCGAGGTTAGTAGACTCTAATTTTAAATCACGCTTCATCATTCCCTTAATGGAGATAACTTACGCACATACTCAGAATCCATTCAGAGTCGTTTCCCTTTTAAGGAAGATCAAAATCATGAGACTACAATGACCATTCGTCCACAAGAAATCAGATTCGTCATCCCCATCAAAAAATCCATATATCATCCCTACTCGAAATCCTCTTCATTTATAGCCCTTCAAAAGAAATAATTCAAAGGAAAATCGATGTTTAATACCAAGAAAAGATAAATCTGCAGGTAAAATGATAATGAGAGTAAATAAAGACTCTAGGAATATTTATTTTTGTATTTTGACAAATGATAATTAAATCAAGTTACAATGCTGATACTCTATTACATTATCCTTCCATTCAACATTCTAAAAGTCTAAATTTAAATCAATTACTATTTGATGTCGATGTAAAAACAAATATATAAGACTAATCAAGTAATTCCGAGTCTAAAGTTCTTTTTAAAAATTAAACTGGCAATAGGCTTCTAATACAGAATTAAAAAAAAATGATCTAGGCTTTAAAGAGAGGGTGCTGAAGGGTATCAGGAAGGGAGGTGAAATAGGGACACTGGGGTGGAAAGGGGGGAAAGGGGGTCGAAAATGGAAAATCAAGGGTGCAAGGGGTGCGAACAATGCCCCGGAGATTTAGCGTGACGCTTTTGCTGTAAAACCATCCCCTGTAGACCAACCCTATCGAAGCGCGTCATTGCTCCTCCGATTTACTCATCGTTCCCGAATTTAACTCAAGCTAAAGTATTTTTAATATTAAATTCACTGCTAGAAATGTCTCCCTTTCATTCTATTTAATTTTAATTAAATAGAATTAATATAAAGCCTAATACAGATTATCAAAATACTTAAGCAAATTTTATGCAGAATGTGCTCTATATTTAGGACCTGTAGCTACTTCTCAAGTAGCAACCCTTAAGAGGTTTCTCTAGACGATCTCCGTGAGAGTTGAGGTATGTTTCTAAGACTGTGTATAGCTGCTAGGGACTGACGTCTACATTACACTAATCTTCCTGTCTCAAACTAGGAATACCCAAATCGATTCCTATTCCGTCCAAGGATCGATTCTTGGTGCCTGAGAATCGATTCCAGGAATCGACGATCTCGTCGGAATCAAAGAATCGATTCTCACCGATCGATTTCCAACCCTAATCGATTCCGATTCCTACGAAGAATCGTTTCTTCGAAATCAATTCTAGGAATCGACGATCTCGTCGGAATCGAAGAATCGAAGGAGCGATTCCCAACCCTAATCGATTCCGATTCCTTCGAAGAATCGTTTCTTCGAAAACAATTCTAGGAATCGACGATCTCGTCGGAATCGAAGAATCGAAGAAGCGATTCCCAACCCTAATCGATTCCGATTCCTTCGAAGAATCGATTCTTCGGAATCGAATTCAATTCGAGGAATCGAATTCAATTCGAGGAATCAATCTCTGAAGGATCTCGTCGGAATCGAAAAATCGAAGGATCGATTCTCACCAATCGATTCCCAACCCTAATCGATTCCGATTGCTACAAAGAATCGATTCTTGGTGCTTGAGAATCGATTCCAGGAATCGACAATCTCGTCGGAATCGATTTCGGGAATTGACGATCTCGTCGGAATCGAAGAATCGAAGGAGCGATTCCCAACCCTAATCGATTCCGATTCCTTCGAAGAATCGATTCTTCGGAATCGAATTCAATTCGAGGAATCTATCTCCAAAGGATCTCGTCGGAATCGAAAAATCGAAGGATCGATTCTCACCTATCGATTCCCAACCCTAATCGATTCCGATTGCTACAAAGAATCGATTCTTGGTGCTTGAGAATCGATTTCAGGAATCGACAATCTTGTCGGAATCGATTTCGGGAATCGACGATCTCGTCGGAATCGAAGAATCGAAGGATCGATTCCCAACCCTAATCGATTCCGGTTCCTTCGAAGAATTGATTCCAGTAATCTTTGATCTCGTTGGAATCGATTCCCAACGATCGATTCCCAACCCTAATCAATTCCGGTTCCTTCGATTCGGATACATTTAGAGCTTGAAAATAACTCCGAAAAATATTGTTTTTGTGGGATGATTCTCTATAAAAATTTCGGTTCATTCTATACAGTCCGTTTGCTCCTTTCCATTAACGGGGGAGCAGAGTCAGGAGAACACAATGACCATCGAGCCAGGAAAAATCATCCTCGTCATCCCCCACGGGGCGATATCACCCACCCTGGACCGATGAATGGATCGACTGGCGTCGACGAGGTTGGCTGTCTGGTCGGCTGGCTGGAAATCACACCCCGGTAAATTGACCCTCTGTTGCTAAATACCTCCCTTTGACGCCTCGATTGGGGTAAGAGGTGTACAGACTGCCTGTCAGGGTGTGGGGACAGCCGATCTTCCGTTTACAACAAACGGGACAAGTTCCTTTGCTCCTGCCATCAAATCGTGACACTTTCGCTTTCCCTTATTGACGAATGGTTTTCTAATTACTTTGACGTGTTACAAATCACATTCGATATTCCCAGCTGCAGACCAATCAATAAAGTTACTTTGAATCTCTCGTACTATATTCCATATTTTCTGCTATTCTGTATCATCAGTTTTTTTTTTTAAATCTTTTCCAGAAGTATTTTCAAGATGATGTTAGAACATCAACCCTCTGTTCGGAAATTGATCCCCGATAATCATTCGTTGCGCTAGCATTTCGAATTGATTTTTTAAGATGAGTTTTTTAGGTAACATTACCCCCTGCATGAGCCTTAAAGGCTTTGATCTATTTTTTCAATTTCACATTATTCTGCGACTTTATGAGCCTAAAACAAACAGAGGCACATCCTTGAGCTAGATAAAAGGCTTTGCGGGAGCATAAAACTGAAAAAATACGGGACTTAGAGGAACATTACCGGGAAATCGTTGCATGGGCTTATTTCCGAAGGTTTGGGTGAAGACTTGTGTGGGGACGTGGCTGCTGTTTTGTTACCAGCGTGCGATCGCTGCCACGTGCCTGAGATTAATGTGTTTTGATTTTTAGACTTCACATTATACCCGCTCCCCATAAGCCTTCCGTACATTGTGTATCTATATTGTGCTTCCCGACCCGTTCGAGTAGTCATTCAGGGCAGAAAGTGTACACAGAGACATTCAGGATCAGAGATATGAGGAAGCTCACTTAGTCTTCCGTCGACTGTTTTTATAACAAACTCAAAAAAGCACACACCACTAAATAATATACGTGGGAATATTCATGAAATTAAATTGATTAAAACCAACAGAAGCTTCAAGAGGGTGACCACATGTCAGGGAAGTCAAGGAATTTAGGGAAATGTCAGGGAAATGCGAGTAGTTGTCAGGGAATATAAAAATTGACATTTGTATTAAATATGCTATTTTTGTTGTATTAAATATTATATAAATTTTATAATTTATTTACCAAATTTTAGAAAGTATCCAAAGATTTCGAAGGATTATAAATAATTTCTAGGTATTCTCTGAGATTCCCTAGGTTTCTAATGATTTCAACACATTTTCAATAATTTTAAAAGATTTTAAGAGGTTATTAGGAATTTTAAGTGATTACAAAAAATTTTTATAATATTGAAAAGACTTAGTTGAATTTAAAAAGGAATTCATGGAATTTTAAGAGATTTTTAAGGAAGTTTAGGGAATTTAAAGAATTTAAGGGAATTTTGAAAAGTTTTCAAAAAGTATAAAGGTTTTTTCACGTATTTGAAGGGATTTAAAAGTTTTCGTGGAATTGTAAATATTATCGTGGAATTTAAAAGGATTTTAAAACGCGTGTAAGATTTTTAAAAAATTTTCATTATTATAAAGTGATTTTAAAGAATTTATATTTTCCTCATGGAATTTTAAAGGATTTTGCAGTAATAATTTTAATTATTAAATTATTTCAAGGAATTTCGATAGATTTTAATTGATTTAAAAATGTTGTAACTATTCTAAGGATTTAGTAAGTATTCTAAAGAATTTACGTCTTTTTTATAAAAGGATCTAAAAAGAATTTAAGAGAATTCAAGCGATTTACCTAAATTTTTTAGTTATTTAAAAAGTTTAAAGAATTTCAAGAGGCTTTCAAGAATTATAAGATATCTTTACGTATTTTAAGAAATTTCAAAGTTTTTTGTAGAATGCTAAAGGATTTTAAAAAGCTTGTACAAATTTTAAGTAATTGTGACATTTTAAAAATACTTTTATGGAATTTTAATAGTCCTCATAGAATTAAAAAAAAATCTCAAGTCATTTTTTATTTTGATTTGAAATTTTTTTTAAGAGTTTAGTTTTAGCGATTTTAATGATGCACTTTAGGGAATTTAAAAAAATTTCACGAGATTTTTATGAGTTGTAGTCGACTTTGTAAATTAATTGTAAAGGATTTCAAGTAATCTTAAATATTGTAGTGGAATGTTAAGATATTTAAAGATATTCTTAGGAATTTCAATAGGTTTCCAATAGTTTAAAGAAATTTTTGTGCATTTTAAGAGATTCTGAAAATGTTTTATGGAATTTTGAAGGATTGTAGGAAATTTATAGAGATTTCTATGAATTTTAAAAGATTTTGAAGTTTTTATTGGAATTTAAAGTAGTTCAAACGATTTTGAAGAATTAAAAAAATATTAGTGAAAATTAAAGGGATCTTATGAAATATTAACAAATGTTGTAAAGTGATTTAAAAAAAAAACTGAGGGGGGTCAAATTTTACACAAATCTAATACCTTCTATGATGAGAATGTAAAAAAATTTTTTACGTATTTAAAGGGATTTAAAAATTTTTCGTGCTATTACAAAGAATTTTAAAAAGCTTGCAAAAATTGAAAGTATAATTTTGACATTTTAAAAATGATTTTATGGAATTTTAATAGTCCTCATAAAATTAAAAAAAAATTTCAAGTCATTTTTCATATTTTAAAGATTTTGTGAGATATTTTATTTCAAGAGTTAAAAAAAAAAGATTTTACTGCATTTTAGGAAATTTTAAAGAAATTCACGAGATTTTTATGATTTGTAAACGATTTTGTAAAAAGAAATGTAATGAATTTCATGGAATTTTAAATATTGTATAGTTGAAAATGTTTTATGGAATTTTGAAGGATTACATGAAACTTTAAGAGATTTTTAGAAATTTTAAAAAGATTCATGAAAATTCAGTATCTCATGAAATATTAACAAATTTGAAACGATTTCGTGGATTTTTAACATGTTTCTAGGAACTTCAAGAAATTTCAATGAATCTTAAAAAAAGTTGTTGTAAATTTGAAAGATTTTTACGAATATTAAATGTTGTGAAGCAATTTTAAATTTCAAAAGATTTAAAGTGATATTCTACGAAATTTTTTAAAACTGTCAATAGTATTATAATTGAAAATTTGTACGCATTTGTAACACTTTTCTGTCAGGAAAATTTGTCTGAAAGTCAGGGAAAAGTTAAGGAAAAGTCAGGAAAATTGAAAAGTTGAAAATTGTGACCACCCTGTTTAAGAAGAGCCAAACCATAAAAATCATCCTCAACTTTCCCCGAAGTAACACGAATTTCCCAATTATCTTCCATCATTTTGAAGTCCCTCATACAAAAAAAAAACAACTCCTAAGGAAGGGATCCTTAGTCCTCGCGTGTGAGATCCTGCGAGTTGCAATTAGCGAGTGTCGCTCGCGTAAAGCACCTACTTCCCTGCGATTTAATCAACGGTTAGGTACGTCGTCGAAGTCCTCCCTGTGGCCATTAATTCCTTTAGCGACGTACCGACTCTCTCCTTTTCGCTCCTCTCGCCGAAATAACAAACCTCTCCTACGTGAGAGTCGTTGGAGATACAAGGACGATAAAATCACGAGGGACGTTACGCGAACACGGGTGGATGGTTTGGTCGAGTGGATGAGGTGGAACGAGAAAATGGGGGGTGGGAATGTGACGGTGAATTTCGCCCGACTGCACCCTTGTGCGCTACCGGGGTTGAAAACCGTCAAGAGGGAGGGGGGGGAGGAATAGCAATTAAAAGTATCTGGCACAATCTTCCTTAAACTTCTTCTTCTTCTTCTTCTTCTTCTTCTTCTTCTTCTTCTTCTTCTTCTTCTTATTCTGGCTTCTCGCTACGGAGAGAAGGCATTATTAAAACGCGCCGTCGGCTGCAACCACTACACCCCACTGGGGAGCAAACCCTCCCTCAAACCCCTTTTTCGTGGTTACCCACCGTTTTCAACTCTTTTGCATAGGAAATGCGGAAACCGAGGAATCGGGAGTCGTAAGTATTGTAGCTGGTGTCTTCTTCTCGTTTCAGGGTCTATATTCCCTGATTTCATCCTCTTTTTTGATTTGCCATTGCTGACTTTGAAACCCCTTTTTCAAACCTCTTTTTTTTTAGTTTTGGGCAACGAATGAACAGGTTGATTAAACATGCAGCAATTATTTTGTTAGTCAAGAGTTTCGGTAATGAGAGAGAAATTGCGATCCAAGAGAGAGAGATGGAGAAAAGGGGTAAGGAAAATTCCAACTCCGGGAGGGCTTCTCGAAGTAATCCTGGCACGAAAGACCGGGGAATGAGATGAAAATACCTGCGGAGTTAGAGAGGTCTTAGAAACCTCTCAGAGAATCTTTCCCCTTTCCCCTTTGTACTCGAAAATCCCTCAGCTCGTTCCAGCTTCTTCGGCAGCCGAAACTGAGGCTGCAAATAAGACAGGAGTCTTTATATAATTCCGGGAGTAATACTCGCTGTGGTTAAAGCTTATACGATTCGTCGCTTGAACAAGGCTTCTCAGAAAATATTCCTAAAGCCTAGGTTTTATAATTCCCCTCAAGAATGTCTAAGTAAAGGAATTGAACTAGAGGAGAAATGAGTTGTTAGTCGTTTGATCTCTTGTAAAAAAGACTCGGCTGAAGAAAATAGTTGCTGGATAAGACAAGTGGTCGTAAGGTGTGAGAAATTTAGAAAAAGTGGAAGATGCTTGGAAAGGTGGTGAGAAAAGAAAGGAAAAGTTCCAGCATCCTGATCTCGTTTGCTGCTTTGCTCTCGGCTTTGATTTCTTCTCTCGAGCGGAGAACGGAGAGTGAATTGGAAAGAGACAGAGGGAGAGAAACCAGGAGAGTGAGCGATATTTACATGCGATTTGCATACTAGTTGATCCCTATTGCTTCCATCTCCAACAATCCGGGGACGACAGACCCGAGCCTAACCTCTCTATCACACTTCTCCTTCCAATTTCTCCACTTGCTTCTCTCATTTCCTCCTTTTGTGATCTAATTCGTACACAAGCTATATCGTCAAGCACAGATTTAACAATCCTCTTATTCACACTTCCATAAGCTCAAAATGCATAAAAAAAAAAGAAAATATAATTCAAGAGATGCAGCAGGTAAGGATGTAGAAAAGTCAACAATGACCAGTTCACTGAAGAAGCAACAATGGAGAACAAAAACTGATATCTAATGATAAACTGGAAGTCTGGAAAGATAGCTTCGATGTGAGAACAGCTTCCATCTAGAGATACAAGAAGATCAACACAACATGATGACGTCTCTATCGAAGCCAGGCTAGGTACCTAAACCATTGCATGTACAAGAAGATAATCGTGTGAAGAACACATACAGATGAACAATCGTGGTCTCAAAGTGTGCGAATACAGGCGCCATGTGACCGTGCAACGGCTAGAGTTCAACCAGGTCAACCAGTCACGGAGTTAATTAGAGTGCTCTGAGAGCTCACGTGGCACGAGACTCAAGATATCAATCTTCCTTGTCCGGACCTGGATGCTCTCTGGACCATAGAAAGAACATCGTTCTCGGACCAACGATACCCATCCTCGAATACCTTAAAGAGAAAATCTTTAGAGTCTGAAATCAAGTTCCTTCTATCTTAATTAATACCAAATTGATTCTCCGTGCAATGTTCGGATTTCAATGTTTTATATCAAAGTATAAAGATCATCTCTAAAATTGTTTCCTTGCTTCGGTGATTTAAGAAAAGTAAGTATCCATTTTGGGGATCACTGCTTTCTTTTCACTCTCTTTTAGGAGCATTTAACTTGAAGTTTATTGGTACCATAAGATAAAAGCGTTAGAAAGATGTATTTTCCAGCCTAGGGTGCAGGAGAGCTTAAAAGAAAGGGAAGGACGACCCCGAGGACGACCCGCTACTCAAAATTCTGCGGAGCTGTTGGCAATAAACACTGTATCACTGTTTCTCGCCACATTAAATGGGCGACGGTCGAGTCCGCGACTCTATTTGGCAGTAACGTCTCAGGGTGCGGGAGCAAAACCAGGGTAGCTTTGATGTAAGAGGAGCAAAAACTCAAATTAATAACCATTAAGGGCGTCGCGACGCCTCGGGTTTATCCTCGCCTCGTAAAACCTTCTCATGATCTCTCCTCGACTTCCAAGAACAGAGACGCACTCGGAAGAAGCGTTCGTTCCGGCTTAAACCTTTCTGCCTCGCTATAACGGTGATTAAAAAAAATTTGTTAAATCGTAAAAACATCGAATTACATTAAGTTTATAAAATAAAAGTACCCCACTATCAATTGCAAATTGTGCAGGAAAAATAGTCGAATGGGAATAAAATGTCTGGTTTTTATCGAGGCATTTAAAAAGGGGTCTTCGTGCAACTAAACACGATGGCTTCGCCTGTATGGTCGCTGTTTCAGTAGCAAGTAACAGCGATGGACGGGAGACCGCCCGTAATGGGAAAGCCATGCACGCCTGGTCGTTCGCCACCCGCATAAAATTAACCCGTTCGTTCGTTTTAATTAACGAAACACCGAGACGAAACACCGCACTGTCGGCTGATCTGTCGCGACAGAGTGATTGCGGAACTCACCCAGCTATGCACTATTTGCCTTTGAAGTCCCGGCGATTGCTTTCAACGATTTTAAAAGCAAGCGTCGATCATTGATCTACACCACTCATTATATCCTAACTAACTCTTACCATCGCTTAAGGTACTACGATATACCGAGAGAAAGTCGGGGATTGGAAGCTTAAAAACCGATATTGAGGCTGACCATTTTTTAAGACAGATATTTTTTACCTCTTGTTTCAAAATGAAAATATTCAATCAGGAATAAAGCAGTCGGTGAGTCTAGCGCGGTCGCACACTTCCGAAAAAGTGAATTCACGGAAAGCCGAGTTCCTGGAGAGCCAAGAAGTCCGCACTATCTGCCTATTTGGACCAACAGTGTAGCTTCAAATTGAGCGACATATTTATTGTAGAATTACAACATAGGAATTACTGCACAGTAATTAATTCAATTCACAACTTGTTGTATCATTAATCATAGCTAAGAACACATTTTAGGCAATACTCCTCAATGAATCCGACGACGAATAAATAACGTAAGGATTCTCGGCAATTTGAAGACAAGAATTATTTCGGCGTTGAAATGACACGAAACACCGGTACAATTGTTCTTGCCATCCATGAAATAGTTCCAGGGTGTGCCATTTGTCACTTTCAGACTGTAAGATCGACCGTGAGATAAGTACCTAAATACCGGCCATTATTCCGCCGGTCCATTTACCTACGTGTACGTAGAAACGGTGTACTTACTGGCACGCCACCGACTTGAGACCAATATTACCTCCCTTTCAAACACGAAGGGCGAAAGTGAAGGAATTCTCGCATCAGATTTCCATGATCGATAGCTAAAATACAATGTATGAAAGGCCTACAGTTCCAGGGAAGAATCAATCGTCAACGAGTCGTAAGAGTTTTAGAGTTCGAAGTCTAACAATTCAGAGAATGTTTTCCTCGAAATTGTAGTAAAGTGAGGGAAATAGATTGTTCTTGACGTAAGACACATACGGCCCACCAGTTCGTAAATTAAACGTGTCAATGAAACTCGTCAGTTAATCATGAAACTATAACAAGTAATTTGTCCAACATCCGCGAGGGAAATGCGACTTCAGAGACTTGTCTCGAGAGGGAGAAGTTGTCGATTTCTCAAATCGTCATCATTTGAGAAATCGACAACTTCCCCCTCTCTCGACGACCTCCTAAGCCGCATGTCACTCGCTGTTATGTTGGAAAAAGTTGTATATGCAACGTGTGGACGATGGCGATTCCACTCATGTGATTGCAGCGCTCGCTGCGCTCGCACGGCAAACTTCACGCTCGTTGGAATCACAAACTTCGTCCACTCGTTGCACAATCTGCTATTATAAAGAATCTGTTACATTCTTGAGACGTGCGTACACGTACAGTAAGATTCATGTATGCCTTCCCCCCCAAACATGTCAACCCAACCCTGGTTTCCATAAGATTCAAATGGAAACCAGGGTTGTGTTAATACGCCCACGAGGAAGGCATACATGAATCATACTGTACGTACTCGAGCGATGATTAGGGATACCCAAATCGATTCCGATTCCTTCAAATAATCAATTTTTGGTGCCTGAGAATCGACTCTTCGGAATCGATTCTTGACTTCGAAAAAATCGATCTAGGAATTGACGATCTTGTTGGAATCGAGGAATCAGTTCCCACCGATCGATACCCAACCCTAACGATGATAGCTACAGTCTAAGTGTACAAGACTTAACATGAGAGAAGAAACTCGAAGGCGACTTTGTCGCAGCAAATAAAAGTAGGTTAGTCCAAAATCGTTACTAACATAGAGTGGAAACTTGGTGGCGACTTTGGCGTAGCAGGTTGGACATAAACCGTGGCTATCCCCACAGAAGCTTGAATTAGAGATGAAACTATCGGAACTCTATCGAAGCTTCAGGACGAGCTGAAAAATGTTGCGTGACCTCGCGAAATAAAAACCACCAAGGGAAAAATAATTCTGCACTGTTTGGTGGTTGCGTTTGCACGTCCAATGGCGGAAAACCGGTCGGCGCGTGAGAGCTGCCTCACCTGAAACAACACAACGTTTTCAGATCACTGATCCCATAAGCGTTCGCTCGTTTGATCCCTCTGTTGTTCCGCGCCTACATTTGCGAACCCAGTAATTCCTAACGCTTCGCGGGTCAGCCCGAAAAAACTGAAGCCACAGCCAATACGCTAAAAAATAGTCGTTCAAATAAAAATAATTATTTGGTAAACCATTCAAGTGTCACTATTCGTACTTTTTTCAAGTTGATGAATTCTTTTACAGCTTTCGGACTTTTAGGAATATTTTAATGCGTTCCTGGATAAGGCAGAGAATTGAAATCCTGGTGAATTTCTCGAGCGCAGTTCCGTCGGAGAGGACACACTGGTGACAAATTTATGTGTACTAGGGACCTCTTTCTCGTATAACTCGTAGACTCCGACCTGGAGGCTCCGTCGGATGACATCGTGGTTGGATATCACGAAACAAAAACAGATAAAACCGAAGCGAAAAACAGAGAGTAAGGGAGAGAAAAAACATGAAAGAGAGAAAGATTGGGACCAGAAGTGGAGAGAAGTAGAGGGATGTGTAGGGGTTGGGGAAAGAGGGTGGAAAGCGGGAGAGGAAGTATCTATAAGCCCATAAATCTGTGCGAAGGGTAAGAGAGTATATGTCGCGAGGAAGAGGAAGGAGGACCACTGGCATAAATTTACCGACGTATCATAATAAAAAGCAGAAGAGGACGCCGGACCTGTCCGAAACGTCGAGAAATTGTTTTTACTTTCGCCTCCTCATTCTGTATAAATTTACTGGAGAGCAATTACTTGCTTTCCACTCCTTCGATCAGTCTTTCTACATTTCTCAAAAAGAATTCGAATTTTGCATTTTATTTGATGCTTTATTATATTCATTCTTTTTAGAGAACTCAGTCTTTTTTTTTGTAATTTCTTAAAAAATAATTTTATGATGGGATGAAAAAGGGACGAAAGACTCGCAGAATAAAGAGATCTATCAGTAGGTAATATGCAAATTTGGTGGGGAAGGATTCGATAGGGTGAAAGATATGGGGATATAAAAGGAAAGAGTCAAGTTCGTGGGGTGATTAGTGGGACAATAACTGGATGCAGAACTACAAGTGCCAACCAAATTGGTAGAAAATTGATAATTGACGGACGCGTCGTGTTTAGAGAAATGTTATTGGAACTTGAGCGATGGTTTAAACTATTGGAGAGGTTTACCATTTTTAATTATGAATTAAATCTGATGGTATTAATCTTGAATCGATCAAAGTTGTTAACCCTTGCTTAAGACTTAAGATAAGGGTAGTTTTAATCATTCCGGAAGATTGGAGGTCGTGGTCGGCGTTAGGCACTTTACATTTCCTTCATCAGGCATCAAGTTGGCCTTTTATTCCTTTGGCATGGCCCCCTCGGTCTTTCCTTGACTTGCACATGTACTCCCTATCCCTAAATGATTAATTACCGACCTCCATTGTACTACTACTGCAATGTTACCACCACTAGTATCGTGGCCTTAAAGCCAGCTCATTGCTAAAACGGATATTCCGTGATCCATGCGGAATTTGATTCGTCGTGCCACCAATTGCCATTTTCAGATCTGCCTTCGTCCCTAGTTGTCCATTTTACTACTTACATACTTCAAGAAAGATAGTCTTTCTATTAATTAATTAATAGATTAATAATCTATTAATTCCTAAAATGAAAACATCATGTTAATATAATCTTGACAGTATTGAACAACTGTGCGAGCTACAAATGAGATTTTGGGGATTGTGGCCCCAAAGACGGGGATCGATGCCTCGTTAGCGATTCCGTGCAATCATATTCGAGCAAATAATTCGTTAGGACCTCGTTCTGTGGGCTGTTCGTTAGTATAATTAAAATAAATTCAAATGACTCCCTTGTCCTTCGCCTTTGCTCTCGTTCCTCGATCAAGGTTTTCTTCCCTTTTCTTCTACATCTTCTCTTTCGCCCCTCTTCGTTGTCGCAGATTTCTTAAATCCGTTGATTAGTGCAAAAATCCACTTACAAATTAAATAAAGCTTCCGTAGAATAGGGTAACGCAGTCTCCGGTTGCTGGAGAATGAAGAAAATGCAGAGCAGGTTAAGCAAGGGAAAGAAAAGCGTAGACGGAAGAAAGAGGGCTTTAATATCTTAAGTAAACCTCTTCGAAAGAAAAAAAAAAAAAAATAAGTCGCGCCAGAATGAGAGGCAGAAAGTGTAAAAAAGGATACACAAGTGCCGAATTGAAATAACAAAGAACGAAATCTCGAGGGCTTATTTTTGGAATCTATTTCTCGAAAGACAATTTCAGATTATTATTTAGAATATTTCGAATAATTAGAATGTTAAAAATTGTTCTTTTCGGAAATCTAAATGTGATTATTTAAATAATTTGAGAAAGTCATTTAAATTGAAAGTATAGTATTATAGTGTTAGAGGCTGTGCGAATTTCGTTATGTAAATGGGAAGGGTTTCACTGGTCAGTGAGGGTAGCTCAAGAGTTTCAAGTACAACCTTCAGAATCCCCAAGGATTCTTCTGGGATCGCATCCCCAGAAACACTCATTAGCGCCTCCTAACTTTCCCGGATATCGCTTATGGATTCTGTTAGAACCATCCTACAATTCACCCTCCATAAATCGACTCCTTTGGTGTTAATTGACTCTTTACTTGACACTAAATTATATTATATTATATTATTTCCTGAAATTCCCTCAGAACAACACTAATATAAGCGAAAAAAAGATTGAGTATTTTTTTCATCGAATATGCATCAAAAGCTCAAGAGGCTCAATATTTTCGAAAGCTAACATCGTTATTATAATAGCACTCTTAATTTTAACAACGCGAACACTGTTATTATAATAATTGTTGTTATTATCCCTTAAACGTTCACTTTTATCAGGGCTATCGTCGCTACTGGCTTTATTATGCCTAAGGTATCACAGTGTAACCCTATGAGTTCTTTAAAGTGTGTACATTACATGCATGTACATTACGTACTACCCGCGTGATGGTTTTGCGTGTCGGAAGACGATTGCCGTCACAAAGTGACTATTATATCGAAATCAAGATCGCGATAACGACGCTGAACATACGTAGGATACATTTTACACGTTGGGTTCTTACTTATGTTCCTTACCAAAATGGGAAGCAAAGGGGTACAGAATCTACTGAATTTTAATTTTAATCCGAAGAATAAGACATTTTCTGCCAGAAAGTTGTCCCGAATTTGGAATTTTTTAATATAGGCTAAAATAAAGGAAAATCACCCCTTGACAAAGGTTTTGACAAGATGACAGAAGCAGAACAGCCGGTGTCTTGATTGCCACGATATTCAATGAGTTCCCTTCCCTTCTCGAGTTTTCTATCCTTCTCTTTCCTGGAGAAGTAGCCATATCGTCGGAGAAAGACACCAAGGAAGAAAGAGTGTGTCCCTTCGTCCACGATCCTCTCTCCCTGGCAATGGCTTATAAATATTCAATAGCCACGCGGCCAAGATAAACTAATTAAAACTTAGATCTCGGTAGTCACTTTAGATTTTTACTTACACAGGAAGCATTTCAGCGCGACCGCCCTACCGGAAAAAAGTATACACGGCACCGCAGCCCCACAGAAGACTGCAATCCGATTTTGAACTCGCGGGGCAAAGAAAGCTTTACTCTGTACTCTCATTAAGAAAACCAGAATTCTTTTTCCATTTCTGATTCCTTCCTAACAAGTTCCATCGTTTCTCTCGCTTGCTTTTATGCATCCTGCTTCGATTTACCGGACACGTAAATACCGATCAGGACATACAACAAATGAACACCTGTCGGCAATTAACGCCCGGGAATAAACAAAATTATAATCGGATTTTAAAAGCTTATCGATACCACCGCGATTGGCTTTTAACCGATAAGGGGCGACAAACATTGTTCAAAATAATTGCTTATCGTCGCTAATTTATCCGGATAATTAGAATTTTGGTCTGGTCGTTTTCTTAGTGCAGAAGCTGACAGTGTTGGAAGTAAAAAGATAGAAAGTCCTATCTATTTGAATCTTTTTCAATCTTCAGGATTGAAATACAGAGGAAACATTAATCCAAATGACCAGATGTATCCATCTCTATATATGCCAATCTC
>UCOH01012255.1:0-51304 GCA_900474275.1 Synergus japonicus
ATATATATATATATATATATATATATATATATATACTGGATATAAAGGGAACATTAACATAGAATTGTAAGGAATTTCCCAAAATTTCTACGAATTTTAAGGAATTTTCACCAATTCTAACGAATTTCAGGAGATTTTTTTAACTTTAAAAATACTCTATGGATTTTGAAGGATTTAAAAGATTTTCTGGTAATTTTTTCAGGGATTTCAAACGATTTTTATAGCTCGAAAGATTTCGTAGAATTTAAAAGAATTTTGACCGTTATCGTCAAATTTGTATGGATTTCAAGAGGTTTTTCTGATTTGTAAAAGATTTAGTGGATTTTAAGGAATTTCAAGATATTTTTGTGATTTTTAATAAATTTTTTCTAATTTTTTAAGGATTTCGTCGACTTTTATGAGGATTTCTAAGAAGTTTTAGATATTTTCACCAATTTTAACGAATTTTAAGAGATTTGTAAGAATATTTTAAGTGATTTTAACGAATTTTGAAGAGTTTTATAAAATTTTAAGAGACCAGCAAATCAACATGTGCGTTATTATTTTGTTTTCCTTGTTACAATTTTAAGTCATTTAGAAGCCAATCAGGTTTGCAACAACAATGTATGTAAAAATTTCGGGACATTTTGTGACACCACTTTTTTAAGATAGGATTGTTTTCTTTACACATACATACATGCAAAACCTTTGTTTGCTACCGTTTACAGATATTATAAACGGACGATTCTGCATTGTCCGCAAATGGATTGTTGGGATAGCAAAATGGTCTCCATGGTTACCAAAACCTCCATTTAAAGATGTATGCAACTTTTAAATGATGAGTTGGAGAAAATTCATCATATTCTACTGGCTTTATAAATATTAATTTAATATATTTTCTTCAAGACATGCACGAAAACCATGTATTTTCGAGCGTGTGAAGCGAGCTGAAAGTTGCTGTTTCCAAAGCAGTGAAATAAACTGGGAAAAAAACTCCAACTGGAGGTAAAAAAACTCGCGACAGTACTGCCCCTGGCGGAGAATCATGTAGTCGCGCTATTATAACCTCTGAAAACAGCAACTTTCAGCTCGATTTACACACCCTCAAATACGTGGTTTCGTGCACTTTTTGGAGAAAATATCGTATGCAACTAGGGATACAGGCGTTTTTTGTCGAGCGTGACGTATGTTTCCCTTGATGCATAATATCCTATTAGAAGCTTTTGAAAAATTGTCAAGAGTATAAGGATTATCATTAAATATATTGTAAAGTCTCTTATCTATAAAGTCTTCCTATATATGACACATGTTTTAGAACTCCTTTTCCTTCTGTTAACATGAAAACTTTCTGAAGGAGGAAGTGAAGGATGTTCGCACCCAAGAGGTGGGAGGCGCGCCTGCTCATTAATTGTCAAGAGACGTTTATTTAAAAAATCGGAGACTTGTGGGCGTACTTTGCAGAATCTCAAGTCTGTAAGAGGCTTCCTGTAGAGATAAAGAGGGTGCGTTAATCACATTCACGCCTCCCATCGAACAGTTGGACAATCCCCTTCCCATTCAAGAGCATCCTTTGATTCTCCGCCCAACAATTGCTCACAATTTCTGACTCTAATAAATCAAGGAAGAGGCGTATGTACTTGAAATTGATTGAAGAACACGGTACGATATAGGAAGGAAGGACGGTTATTCCAAGGTTCCTTCTGATGATGATTTTCTCTCGGTGTGCACCAAGCACGTTTTGTGTAATTATACACAAATGAGGGTGCGGTGAAAATTCAAAGCAAGTTAATTCATACAATATGGTTGCTACTTTGCAATCCGCTGGGTAGAACTAATGTATTCTAGAATTATTACACTCAACTAACTGTAACGTTAACAGTTCTTTATGGGGTTAGTATGGTAATGAATTAATTTGTTGCCTCTAATTGAGCTATTACTTTTATATTAAAAGGTAGTTATGTTTGTGTAAAATAAAACGTCAATTGCATCATTCTGGGCACTTCCTAAAACCAAGCAATGAAATTAAGAAATTCTTGTGTTCACAGTCGCCCATCAGCGAAGGAGGAAGAAAAAGAAGTTGAAAACTTTTAAGCATTCGGCAAAAACTATTCATCGCCAGTTTGAGTCAATCTAGAGTGATTTCTTGCTGCAACGAAAGGTATAGCGTCATCAGCTCTTCAGAATTATTGTTGTCAACGCCAACGGCTGCCGGTTCTGCCCAAACCTAAACTCTTGGCGTGCTGGTTAGCCACGCTCGAAAATTAATCCATTTGGAGCATAGCGTGCGATGGTGTGTCGTAAATTCCGATTAATTGCCAGCTGACTCTCGTAAACACATCAACGAGTGGTCAAAAACACTTTACTCGGCAGTTAAATTTCTGACAGCTTCAGAAAGACGGCCGAGGGGTGGACGAGCGAGTCTAAAAAGCATCGCATTCTCAGCCGATCCACTACTCCTTTTTGCCATGTAGAGCACTTTGTGGATAAAACTTTCAGTATGATTGTTTTGTCCAAAACGGTCACTCTTCGGTCGTTCCAGGTCCGTTTTCTTAAGTTGATCGTTACTTTTATGGCAGATGAGAATTTATGATTCAATGTGATTCTGATCTCGAAGAATCATCAACATTCATCAAGTTTTTTATTCCATATGGATATTGAATGTGATCCATACTTTTTCGCGCTTTGTTGTATTCCTATAAAAAGAGACTAATGGATAACATTTACGAGGAAAAAAATTCAATGCAATTTTCATGTATAACAATATCATTAAAATTAAAACATATTTCTAGAATTTTTTTAGTTAAATGGGAAGATTTATGGTATATTCACGGTATCGTAAACCGATATAAATGGTATAAATTATTTTTTATTTCAATAAGGTGTGTTAGCTGGATGGTCACAAGATACAACTTTTCAATTTCTCTGACATTCCTGGCAGAAATTTATAATATTAAAAATGCAAATATATTTTCAAAATACTGGTATTGAAATTTTTCCAAAAAATCGCATAATATCGCTTTACATAATTTGAAACTCAATGAAATCTTTGGAAATACCCTGAAATTCTATAAAAACTTTTAAAAATATAAAAATCTCTTAAAATTCTTTAAAATACTATGATAAACTTTGAAAACACTTCAAATCAATTTAAATCACTTAAAATTCATAAAAATCTATAAAATTCATACAACCTTGGACATCTTTGAAAATTCCTTGTAATTTCTAGAAACAATTAAAAATTCTATTTTAAATCCTTTAAATTAAAAACAAAAAAACATCAAAATCTTTTGAAATTAGGTACATAAAAGCTCTTAAAATTATGAAAAACCAATAAAAAATGCCTTCAAAATTCCTTCAAATTCTACTAAAATTCTTTAAAATCTAATAAAATTTCGTGAAATTCTTGAAAATTTCACAAAATCTTTTGCAAATCATAAAAATCTCGCGGAATCTTTAAAATTCTAATTATTTCACAATTAAATCTTTAAAAATCAAAAGCAAACTTATGAAATTTATTTTAATTCCATAAGTAATATCAAAATTCCTTAGTCATTTTAAAATGTCAAAATTTCTTACAATTATTAGAAATGTCGTAAATGCTATATTTTGACTGAAATTTCATTTGACATTCTACCAATCCGGCAAAAGAATAATGGCGCGAAATTCAAAAATAGCCAATCAGAAATTTTCACTTGAATTTGAAATAATTCTGATTGGCTACTTTTGAATTTCGCAACATTATTGTTATGACTCTCCCAATATTAACGAAATCCAACCCGAAGGCGTTCCCAATATTAACAAAATTCCTGTTCTCGAATGTCACATCCATTGCCCATGCGTATTGCACATAAATAATTTGAAAATTTTGATAAATTAAAATTATGGTAAATAATTATTCGATAACTTTATTCTCGACCAAATGAAATTTAGGATAAATGGAATTTGGGGAATATTCATTCGCCTCTTTCCCGACATGTAGTCACACTGGATGGTCAGAAAATTCCTGAAAAGCTTTTTCCTCAGACTTTTTCGTATTTCATTCAATGTTTCTGGAGATAATGTGAAGATCTGTTAAACGCTCTGATAAATCCAGCGAAGTAAATGCCGTTTCCAGATTGCTGTCAATATGTACATGTCAGTTAGCTTATCAGTTCCTAGACAGAATTCCGATTCATCATCCATTAATGTATCGTGAGTTTCGTCGCTGAGCCAGTCGTCACAGGCGTAAATTTACGTCAGATCGTTGTGATTAATGTTACGTTCGTCGGATGATATGTGTCGGAACATCTGTGTTAATGATGACGGATGGAATTGCTAATGGCGTCAGGCCCGAGTCCTTAGTTTTACTCGTGACTTCTGGTTACGGAATTTTCGTTGAATCGGATGCTTGCGTGGTGTGTAATTATGAGTAACGAGGCACCTCGCGCGACGAAATCTACCCCGTAGGTCGCTTACCACTGCCGGAAAAGGGAAGAAAAGCAGACGGCCAGGCTGGCATATATTGAGCTCTATATTTCCATAAGCTGATATTTACGCCGCAATATACGCGGCCGTACCCGGTACTTTATGATCCTCGTAAATAAAGCAGTCCGCCGGGAATTGGCTGGCAAGGCAGCCCCGCACCCTGTTCGCTTGCCTGCCTGCCCTCATCCGGCCCAGAGACATAAATCGCCACCAATTGTAAATAACATACGACGTATGCTGATCTGCATATGTACCTATGTGCGGGTATGCTAAGAACATTAATGCTGATAAAAGTCAGTTGCGGAAACTATGGTATTTCCTTGACATCCGAGCCAGGATCATCGATGGCAGCGGACCGCGAAAATCCATTTCCCGTAAAGGATAGGTCTATTCATTTTGATGAAACTTATGCCATTGATTTTTATCAAGGAAACAGTATTTTTTATAGTTTTTCATTACGATAAGAGATACTTGATTTTCTTGCTCATTTCCAAGTGTTCAAATATAATCCAATCATAAAAACTGTTTGTATAAATTAAAAGATTCGAAGTGAGTGAACACTGCTCTCTCATGATTATCGTCTCAATTGATCTCTCAGTATCACGGGAGAATTGGCATCGTAAAAAGTCAGGGACGTATGTAACATTGATCCCAAGGCGGGTTCCACGAGGATGTGCAATTGTGCATGCGTGAGCAAGCGTCGCGCATGGCGCGATTGGTTGCTTTTGAATGGTTGCGTCTGACTGGTTGCTTTTCTCATTTAAAGTGAACTGCTGAACTATCGACATAAATATCTAGTAGCGGATGCAGTAACACGAGTAAGATTATCATGAGAGGGCAGTGTATAACTTTACGTATCTATATAAAGCGAGTTGAAATTTTTTGTATTTTAGGATATTTTAAAAGAGTTCAAAGAATCGATAAGATTTCAAGATGTTTTAAAAGATTTTCTAAAGATCTCTTAAAATTCCTTAAAATCTGTTGGATGGGTCAGGTCCAGGGAATGAAACACAACTATATCTCTCTAAAAGTTCAAGTTTATTATTCTCTCTATACACGCCAAACTTTTTAACGTTGACTGTTCTGTAACTGTAGATCAAGAACACTCTAATAAACTAATAAAGACATTCAACTTCGTTGGAGGAGGTGAGCCAGAAAATGTAGAGGACGTTGGAGATAAATGGGTATCGCTGCGCCATTTCACGCAGTTTGTTTTTGCTGTGCGCATCAACAGAAAATTTGACAAGTTTTCTGTTGATGCGCAGAACAAAAACTATCTCCGTGAAATGGCGCAGCGAAATCCGAGAGGCTCCCACCGTCTAATACACATTTGGATTCACGACTGCCTTACCCCTTACACCGGAGTTGAGTGTCCTTATTAGAGTGTTCTTGCTCTCGAGCAACTGTCTAGCGTGGTGCGACTAACGCGCTACCGCTGCCTCCTACGGTTGTCCATACAAAACTAGTAGAGCCACCTTCTAGCTCATTGATGAAGCTTTACTTCTCACAAAATCCTTTATTTAAGGGCGATAGAATCTGAAAGTAAAAACTGTCAACAAACTGTCGAAAACTGTTAAAGTCTGTGGAAAGAAGCAAATCTATCATGTGGACTTGAAATTTTCGAGCCAAAGGTAAAAGAGGGAAAATTTACAGGTTTTTGATATAAAAAAATCGAGAGAAGAACAAGTGTTTCAAAAACAGTGGGTGTTTTATTAATACATTATATTATTATACATTAAAAATTAATTTAAAAAAAAAAAGAAAAAGAACGCCTCAAAAAGTGCGTTTATTGTGGAATTGTATTATCCTTCTAATAATTTCGACATACATGAATATTGCAAGTAGGTATACTCGAATTACTGTCTGGGTGTCTTAACCCCGCTATTGTTACGTCCCTGGGATCTGAGTTGCTCTACATGAGAAATTTTCAAATTCCATCAGCCTTAAATTCTCTAAAATCATTAAACTTTACAATTAGCCAAAATCCATATGAAAGCGATTTCTACGTATTCCCAACTTCTTCTTTATGACAAGATATGAACTTTGAGAAATAGAGATGAGGGGATGAAAGTAAAAGCGGACTAAAAAATTCTGGCAAGAAAAATGAGCAAGGAAGGCTCAACAACGGGTTAAAAAAGAAATCATAAAATCGAAGATTATATCGTATATCTTAATATAACTGCATGATAGAACAACGTATTATATTATTATATATTATTTTATCATAGAGTTCCCTGTTGGAAGTAAAAAGATAGAAAGGATAGAGATTTTCTATCCCTTCCAAGTGTACACTTTGCATTCATGAAACGCGATCTTTTTCTATCCTTCCAAAAAAATTTGAATATCTTTCTTTCTTCCATTTGCAATATTTTACTATACTTAGTTATAAACTTATTAATTATTAAACTTTGAACATGTATAATAATATTTTAAATACAATATTTTGTACATCAATTTTATTTTATTATTTTATCTTTTTCAATCTCCTTGTTAAACTCATAACTCATTTGTTCAATCTCATTTTTTTCGCGGCTATCCATCTCTATCCTTTTCAATCTTTTTGTCAGTATAATCACTAACCTATATTGAAATGGATAGACTTGATAGTATGCTACAACAAGGGATAGAAAAATATTGAAATGATTATACAAGGATAAATTGATGGAGACTTAAAAGAATAAGAATGTGAAAGAGATAGATAACGATAGGGATGGATAAATTTCAATTCATTTTTTCTTTCTATTTAAATCCTGACGATTGAAAAGAAATTGAAATAGATAGATTTTCTATCTTTTTACTTCCAACAGGGTTGTATTAAAATATATATACTATATAATCCTCGTTTTTCTTATTTCCTTTTTAACTCGTTTTTACCTGTAGTCTTCTTAATCCAGTTTTTCCCCCATCATTTTTTTAATCCGCTTATACTCTCAGTCCCTCCAGATAACAATAATTCAAGTTATTAAAGAAATGACGTCTCAATCTCTCTCAATTGGTAAAGTACTTTCCAACCTTCAGAAATGGTTAGAGAGATCAATATTTATATAGCAGTCCCTCCACAAACATGTTATAAGATTGTAAATATTCTTAAAAGTATGCAAGGAGCTTACTTTATCATAGTACTTTTGCTCGATGACTATATTCTTCTCTGATGCAGTATAAGGTTGCATTATCTTGTAGATCTTTTGAGAATAGCCAAGGGGTCAGTTTTGAAGCAAGGCTTCATAAAGTGCTATTACGGGTTAAAGGCCACGTCCACCAACCTGTAATTTCTTTATCGTAAGTTCTGGGCAATATTGAGTTATTTTCCAAGTATTAGATCCGTAATCGGTTGGTTTGCGTCCCGAATCTACTGGACTATAATTCCCAGCCTTCCAGGCCGCTTCGTCCATTCTCGATTCTCGTGTGGTTATGAATATAAATATAATGGGCCGAGTGGCATAATATATCGTTGAAAAACAAAAGCCGGCTGTAAATAATGCCCCACTAATTCTGAACTTGGGCGGTACGTCTTACGAGCTGTAGCGAAGAAAAAAGCCACCATATTTTACGCGAGCGGCGTGCTTTACTCGTGATAAAAATCTGAGTGCACGCTGTTGTCGGAACTATGCACTGGCTTGAATTGAGATTTGAAGACCGGAAGCGATGAAAAGTGATTTTCGAGTTCTCAAAATCTCTTTCTAAAGTAAAAGACAGAACTTTAAATGAAAAGTTGATGAATTTTTCGACATATTGCGTGGACCCAGATCGCAGATTAATTACAACTGGATGCTTCAGGTGAATTGTGATGAAATGAGACGGAATGGCTATTAGACTGATGGAAGGCTCTGGATTAGTTCGAACGCACAAGGAAGTGATTGCGAATGATGAACGATGAAACTGATAAAATAGTACCATGACATGAAGAAATATTGACGGAGCGCACCCCCATCTATCATCACTTCCATCGCAAGTCCTAGCTCATTCGTTAACAATCACTGGCAATAACACCAAATAAGTTTTAGTGCACATCAAAAGGGCATCTCTCCATTCACTTAATCAATTTGACAAAGCCAATTCGATACCGACGTCCAGTTGGCCCCCCAACATATAGAATTTAATGGAACTAGCAACTGCGATCAGCGTGCTCTGCCTGCGATTAATTCCTCATCTTTGCACACCTTTTGCACGCATTATTTTTGAAATATAGAAACTTGTAATTATTTGTGTAGTTTCAAGAATCTCCATACATTATAAAAATTCCTTAAAATCCCTTTAATATCCTCCAAAATCCTGAGAAATTTCTTTAACCCTTAAAGTTTTTTTTTGAGATCACATATGCACTACACCACAGTATTTTTCCAATTTTGAGTAGGTACAATTTAAAGGTAGAGCAAGCTTTTTTTAATACTCTTAATCCAATAAATTAAAAAAAATACTTTGTCAGACTAGACTGAAGAATGGCGTGGAAAAATAATACTCCTTATTTTAATTTGGCTAACAAATACCAAGAAGCTTCCTCTAAACGATTACATTAAAGTAAATAGTCAGGAAGCCAACTTCTCAAGTGTCAATTTGTTTGGAATGACATATAATGTTCAAGTATTAAAACTATATGTTATATATTCATATGGAAAAATGTTTCCAAGTAGTATAAATCACATTTTATCAGCATCTTGGGATGTATTTGCAAATCGCTACGGGTACTTTCGCCAGACTGCGAAAGTGCCAACTCGAATTCAAACATCCGTACATGAATTCCGATGTATTCTGGTACGGACATTTCACCGCTCTGTCGGGCATATCTCAGTTAAAGCACATGAAATCCAAGTGCTTTCAACCTTGTGACAAGTCGCAGTCGTAACTCAAAGCTGCACGTATAAGAGCTAGAAAAATTTCACGGTTGATGTCATCGCAGTGTCACGGTTTCGCGACATAAATATAGCGAGTACATATCTTATAGTCGTGTATACGCATTTATATGTATGTATATATATATATATATATATATATATATATATGCAAGAGTCGATATACTGCAATGTAGCTCATTGTAGAATGGACATAAATTAAGAATATTCATACTACGTAAAGCAATGCCAAAGAAGATTTAAGTCGGTGGCACAAACTTTTGCATAACGCATTATGCTCAACGCATAAGGTTCTTGACCTATCACTTAAATTGAAAATGTAGGCCTATCATTGGTCGAGAACTTTATGTGACGTGCATAATGCGTTATGCAAAGAGTGATATACCACCGGCTTTAAATCAGTAATAGAATATAATAATCATTCATCATGAAATATACGGTACAAAAATGTAAAAATATATACTCCAGGCATTACCTACTATCTAGATTATCTACTATCTACTATCTAATTATTCGTAAAGTATAATTGAAAGTTAAATTTTAACTTGGTATATATAACAATTTTTGCGGTATAATTAATCAGAAGCTCGAAAAACTCACTTTTAACGTAATTTTGCCCAGGTGGCGACGCCAATGATAACTTTGCGGCGTTCGTACGCCGAAAGGGTTGCTATTATCAAAAAAATTATAAGGACCAAGATTATTGGAAATATTCTCCAGTTTAATTTGTTACAGATCTTTTTTTGCAAAAAGCGTACCAGAAAAGAAACAAACTTTCGCTAAACTTTCTACCTAGAGTCACCTAATGCCTGGACAATAATTCGTCACCTTAAAATCGAATGATATATCTACATATGTCTCTTACTATCTAAAATTCACTTCCATTTGAAAAAGGATCTTTCAAATCGGATCTGGAGTTGGAGGAGTCATAGTAAGTTAATACTTCTCTTATTCTAAGTTCAGATTGCACAAACAAATGTAATGTTACACCCATCTCAATTTTCTTTAAAGAAATGTGATGTCAAAGGAAAAGGAGTGTGTATATAAAGTAGAAGGGAGGAGAAGGAATGAATAACGGAAGGAGATGAGAGTCTCGAGAGAGTGGCTGCATGTCATCTTCTGCCACAGCTCGTATCGCGTGTCACTTTTTTACCGGATCTGCCGCTCGTTATTACAAATTTAAGGGCGTCAGCTGAAACAAAGATCGGCTCCTAAATCACTGAAGTTTAGCCTGGAGTGCTTCATACTAACCTGACCGTTGGCATCTTATATCACAAAAATATGTCTGGCAAGGAAATAAATTTTTAAATCAGGGAGACGATATGCAATATTTTACTTTTTATCACATTAGGCAAATTACGGATATGTGCACATCGTTTGAATGCTAAAAAATATTTATAACTATGTTAGAAATTTATGGAAATTAATGAACCGAATTATATCTATTTATAGAGATGAAACGGACGAGAGAACTAAATTGATATTCCGTGGAGAATTCCAGAGAAATTCGCTTCATGATTTACGCACCCGCAACTGTTTTAGTCCCAGTCCAGCAATAACGACCTGACTAAATGCAATCTTGTCGGGTTAAGTTCCTGGCAGAGTCAATGCAACTCTAACAGAGGTAGCAGTGCTTGCCAGAAAGTACAGAAACGGAGAAAAGGCTCTTAGAAAATCTATAGTAACAGTGGGATATGTAAATGAAGCTACTCATTATCAACGTACTTCGTAGTCGGTGCGCCAATTTCGCCTTGCTTAACGATGAAACGATTAACACCCTCCGTATTGAGATAAACATCGCTTTCGCCTCTTCCTCGCGGGAATGTAAAAGCCTCTGTTCCTTCCAGCAACCAAATGTTTTAGTTCGTTTTACCTACTTTAAGAAACTTCCTTCCACAAATGTATTCTTCCTTATGTTTCCAAACCTGCTATTTAAAACCTCGAACAATTAATCAGAATTTTGTTAATTCCATCAAATTCCAGAAAATCCAATAAAATCTCAACAAACTTTTGAAATTATTTTAAATTCCATACAATCCTCACAAATGTCATAATAATGTCGAAAAATTAATTTTTGAAAATTTTAATTAACCACAACTTTCTTATTTTTTAATGAAATAAATTAATCTTAAATATCTCTAATAGGTCAATCGATTCGTCTCGGCATAAGGATTCTTTTTTCTTACTTAGTATATCTGCTTTGAATTTTGATTATTTGAGAAGTTATAGTCGAAAAATTAATTTTACTAAAATCATAAAAGAATAAAACTTGTAAAATTAAATATTTTGTTAAATCCTTGTAAGAAATTCCACTTGGTATACAGTGAAATATTATGCAAAATATCATCAATTTAACTGTACATGTTCTCAAGATATTGCAGAATCGTGATATGCAAAATAAAATAAAAACACACACACACACACACACCCATACACATCCGAAAAATTTTTCAGGACATCATATTAGATATATTCCCTTTGAAATATATGTAAAAAGAAACATTTTTTTGGAAAATGGATTTTGTCATCAATAAAAAAAGCGTCATGGACACTTCGTTATGGACGAAGAAAATTACTTTTTTACGTAAATTCACTGTATTTCTAACAATCTTATGAAATTTTAAAGAATTTTACAAAATTGCGTGAAATTTAAAATAATTTTAATGAATTGAAGAATTTTAAGGCATTTACGAGATTTCATTGGATTTTCAGGAATTTTATGGGATTTGATGATATTTTTTTGGATTCTAAGTAATTTTAAGGGATTTTAAGGTATTTTGTGATAATAAGAAATTTTAAGGACATTTATTTCCAGAAATTTTAAAAGTTTTGGTGCGATTATATTAGATTTTGAAGAATTTTAAAGAATTTAACGAAATTCCACGTAATTTTGAGTATTTTGAAGATATATAATGAGAATTCATGGAATTTTCTATAATTCACAGAAAAATCAATTTGATTTTGTGAAATTTAAAGGAATTTCATAAGATTTCATAGGATTTTAAGTAGTTTTTTGCTCCATAACGATTGATTGTGAAATTTTATGGAATAACAAGGATTTTCACTAATTTTTTAAAGAGATTTCATGTGACTTTGAGTAATTTTAAGAAATATCAAGTGAATTGACATCATTTAAAGGAATTTCACCAAATTTTGAAGGATAATAAAGACATGTTAAGGAACTTGAAATTTATGGAGATTCCTGAAATTAGATAAAGAATTTCAAGAATTTCAACCCCAATAACATTTGTAAAATCCCTGGAAAATGCCTTTAAAATCTCGTAAAATTCCTTATAATTATTGAAAAATCTGTGAATAATTTATAATTATTATAATAATTTAAATTATAATTTTTTATAAAATTCTAAGAAGTTTCATAAATATGAAACATTTTAAACTATTGTCTGAGATATAATTCAAAGTAAATTAGCATATACTGAAAAGTATGTAAAATGAAAAGATATGCTGGCGCATACCATATAATAAATGAAAACGGTAAAGTTTACGAAGGGTTCTCAACACTGTAACGGGATTTGCTAATTTATTACCAGGGCGAGGAGAGACGTCGATTAAATGAGCACGACAGAATCGAGTGCAGTAGCATTAGGCTGAAGTGGCCATTACGTTC
This sequence comes from Synergus japonicus, assembly GCA_900474275.1. Classification (NCBI taxonomy): domain Eukaryota; kingdom Metazoa; phylum Arthropoda; class Insecta; order Hymenoptera; family Cynipidae; genus Synergus; species Synergus japonicus. The sequence continues at coordinate 12,922 of UCOH01012255.1, forward strand.
GATTCAATTATAGGCCATTTTTTATCATCGCCCTTTCCCATCCCTGCTGAAGTAGTTCGATACTTTATTCGCCTTCGAAAGTTACGAGAGCACGTTTCGTGATTGCCTTATTTAACGATTCGCAATCCTTTTTATTCCAAGAGTTGTGTAATAAAGTATGCCTCTTACCAGACGTATTGATCTTTCAAATTAATTGCTTCCTCACAGAGGAAGCTTTGTAGTAGTGCAAAAATCCAGTTTCCAAAAAAAAAGGAATTTTTGAACATATTTCAAAGGGAGTATATTTAGAATCCTTTGAATTTTTTTTAGAAAAATGTGTGCAAAAACGTGAAATTAATCGCTTATTTTTGCTAATTACAAATATGGAAAATCTTTACCAAATCTTCTTTAGTTATATGTATGTCCATTATTTCATCTGTGTGGGTGATGTGAAGGGAATTTTATAAGATCAACTCAGAATTAAAAGAAAATGTGGAAAGTTTTATTTATCTATTTTACTAGTCAGTATTTTCCAATGCAAAATACTGAAAAAAAATACAATGCATTTTTCCTTCTTTTTTTTCTTATATTTTTTTAGATAATATTTATTTTTTATGTTTTTCAAATAATATATTATAACTTATTAAGAATTATTACTGCTACATATGTTTAAATGCTTTTTCTATTTTGAATATGGCGCCAGAAGTCCTTTTAAATCAATTTAGTGATTGATCGAAATACCACGCGATGCTGATTGTATTGTTTCTGTTTACTTTTTTTCAACATTTGAAAACTGTGTTATTTTATTAATTTTTTAATATTTATTGTGAGTGTTGACGTTTCGGAAGAACTTTTCCCCTCAAATAGAGATATGCGCTTCCTGTGTGAAAAAAAATTGCCCCCCGATATACCTTTTTTCAGAAAGAGAATTCTTTTCAATTTAAATTGGCACAATTTCTAACATTGTATAAACTCTAGTTAATGTCCACTATTATTTTTAACCATAAACTATCTTGGTCTGACTCAAAAATAATTTTCCTAGCTTTATAATTAGAAAAAAAAATAGTTGTCGTTCACGAGACTAAGAAGAAAATTACCAAGATCCTGTAATAAGAAAGAAGACGAAAAAAAAAAGATTACAAAAAACAATCTTTTTGCGAAAGCACGTCTCTCGCAGATATCATTTATCACGCGCTCTCTTGTCTTTTTTCCACTCCATTAACCGTTACATACAGGACATTAATTTTCCCTCAGAGTGACGAGGAGTCGTGTTTACCATTAGTTCCCCGCCACTTAGCTTCGAGAAAAATATAATCCCAGGCTCAAAGGTTATGCTTATACGCCGACATGGTGCATCGAGTGCCTAAACATAATAATTCTCGAAGAAGAGGCTGAACGACCAAAAAAGACACAGCTGCTCGCAGTAATTTCATCGAATACCCACAAACGGAGCGATAACTGTCAGAAAGAGGAGCTCACGAAAAAAAAGTCTGATATAGAAGGCACACAGGCTGTGTTCGTTCTGCAAATCTGGAGAACCGATAAAGTTCGTTACAAATAGCGCTCGTTTGCAAGAATTCTTTGAAAGCTTGTTGCAACACGTACAAGTCGGTGAAGTCATACAGGCAAGACGAATTCAAGCATTTACTTCTTTTTAAAAAAATTTTTATATCATAGATATTTACATTAGCTTTGAAATAAAAATGTATCTCAGGGATCATTATAAATATATATATCAATAAATGCCAACTTGTTCCATAAAATTTGCAGTTCCCATAAAAATATATGTGTTTACATTCCTAATTATAATTCTCTTCACACAATTCTCAATATAAATTAATCCGTCATAGCTAAATGGGTCTAATTTATTCAAATGACTTCATTAAATTAAGTAAGGTGAGTTATGAGACTTGCATCACGTAAATTGCGATAAACTTTAACGCAATCCTTAATAGGTAAGTTTATTACTTGTTTCACCCGCATCTTATACGATGTCTTGAGCAACTGCCATAAATAATGTTTTATTGGGTGTAATTCTTGATTGGGCAATAGGAATATTATGCAGTATTTTAAAAGACATTTTTATGAGTAATACAACGTAGATACTAGAAATTAAAATATTTTAAAGAGAATTATATCTTATTGAGCTGACACTGAAGTCACAATTCTTTAAATGCCAGGGATTAAGCGAGAATGAATGTTCGCAAGGTTATTTCATTTTGAAAGAATTTTTTAATGATTTTCAGGTGGAAATATACAGGCAGAGGCAGTACTATAAGTGTATAAGTAGGAAGTAGAATAAGTGTTGATAGGAAATAATCAAAGGGATAATAAGCTCGACATTGAAATAATAGAGCGACGTATATACAAAAGATAGGGATAGAAATTGTGATTTGAATGGCTAAAATAACGCTCTGAAGTAGAAATTTCATTCAAAGTGCCATCGCTTTGCTTCCGGCAGAGAAGTAGTCGAGCGAGGTGTATACATATATAGGGGCGACCATTTGCTGCAATAGTTGAAGCACCGGATCTCCGTGTCTCGACTCGATTCGCATACAGATGAGGACGATTACACCACATCCTGCACAATCCTAGCTCCGTTGCAATCCTTCCTTTTCTGGTCCCAGCGATCATTTGCCACTGACATCCGCAGGACATTTCCTTGCAAATCCCTCGAGGACACGTACTCGGACATTTTAGTAATCGTGAAACTTCAGTTTGCACATTTATGAAGACTACCGATCAGAATTGTGAGTTCACCTGTTTTCGATGATCGTTTAAGTTTTCTTAAATTTAACTGAGTAAAAGATTCCTTTTTTTCATTAAATTATATTAATAGCTCTCAAAATTCTGCTTTTAAAATGAGCCCACGATGAAGTCACTTTGTTAATTTTTTTCTCGTTTTTGCACACCTTTTACTAAAAAAATTCAAAGGATTCTAAAAACAATTTCAAGTCAAAGGATTCAAAAAAAGGATTTCAAAAGTGTATAATATAATTGAGAATTCATAATTTTTGAAATATAGAAACTTGTAAATTCTTCGTCTAATCCCTTCCCTAATCTAATCAAATCTCACCAAATCTCTTAAAATTTCTGAAAATAAAAGTCCTTAAATACTACTTAATATTAGAAAATATATTCAAATCACAAAAAATTACGTAAAATCTCCAAAAATATCATTAAATCCTATAAACTTATACTTAAAATCTTATGAAATCACATGAAATCCTCTGAAACTCCCAAAAATTTAATGAAATCTGATAAATATTGAAAAAGTTGCTTCGCTGGCAGTGGTCCTTTCTACTTGTGTATGGGGAACAATTTTGTTAATTGTTACGGGAGAATATTCCCGAAGACTTAAGTAGGAGAGTTTTCCTACTGAGAAAAGAGACGTTACGGGAGAGAGTTCCCGTAGAAGGTTTAGGAACGTTACGGGAGGAAGTACCCATGGAAATGGAAAATATTTCGTTTTTGGTTTATTTTGCAAATGGCGCGTATAACAATATCTTGAAATCCTTTTAGGGAATTCGTCAATCTGAGAGGTGGAAAAAAGATTGGGTTGAAGTTAGAGACGTCTAGTTTGACGATCTTTTACATTTATTTATAGAATAAAAATATCCAAAAAAAGATTCCAAATTTACCAAAACCAAAATTTTGAAACATTTTAAACAATTTCAAGTAATTTCAAGGGATTTGAAAGGATTTCATTTGATTTCTTTCATATTAGAATCAAATCCTTGAAATTTCTTAAAATCTTTTAAAATCTCTTGTAAATCCTTATACACACTCCTTAAAATTCCTTAAAATCATTTGAAATATCTTAATATCCCGAGCAACACAGGGTAGATTTCTGTCAGTAAATAAATAAAAATAAAATGTTTTTGGGAACTTTTTTGATATTCTTAATTCAATAAATGTCAAAAAAACAAATAAATAAAACTTCGTCAGACTAGACATCGGAAACTTCAACCCAATCGAAAAAAGAACAATTTTTAATAAATTTACAAGCATTTGTCCATTCGATTACTATATATATTTGAACCTCTTTCAGTAAGTTTTTAAATTAAAAATAATGTAAAATAAATAAGTTACGTTCAATCTCCGAGAGGTCCAAAAAACAGGGCGTTTTCGGTGGTCAAAACTGGTCAAATCTGGAACACCTGAAGTCAAAAAATCCAACAGCATTCTTTTGTAAACAATTAGACTTTAGTGGACAAATACTTGTAACATGATAAATAAACCTGTCTTTAATAAAAATTTGTAAAAAAATCGTTCTTTTTTCGATTTCTTCAGAATGACGGGTGCCCTTAAGTTATTAATAGTATGTTGTGCACGAAGGGAGTAAAGTCCTTGTTATGTTGGTGAGAGTGCAACTAGTTTGACGCACGAGTGAAGCGAGCGAGTTAATGATGCGAGGAAAAATATCATTTCGACCTTGATGGACACCATTTTTTTCCCGACTCCCTCCGAAAATACGACATCGAGATTGGATTTGTTAAAAATTTGCTATTGATTCTTTCCGTTTTGTGTAGAATATGTACGTCGCTTTGTATATCACAAACTATGTGAAGTTGGATATAGATCATCAAGCATAGCATTTCGTGTTTATAAATAGAGATGGCGCCACTGAAAAGTGCTTTACGACCGCTGTAGTGTACATAAAATTTTTATGCGCCCGCTCTGATCACTAGACTGAAATTAGCAACTTCACGCTGGCAAAGCAGATACCAAAAGGAGCATTTTCAAGGGTATCGGACAAAAAGTACCTTACAATCCCTTAAAATGTCATAAAATTCTTCAAAATACTGTGAAATCACTTAATATCTCTAAAATTTCAATGTCTTCGATATGTGGTAATATCACTTCTCTAAGACAGGATATTGCAAAAAAAAAGTCAAATCTCAACTTTTTATAAAAATATCAATAACTTTAAAAATAATGAACATTTTTCTAATTTCTTAGGCTTACTTTAAAGGTTTTCTATATAATATTGCTGTTAAAGATAGTAATTTTAGTTATTAGGTAGAATAACGCCCGGTTTCATTGGAATCGTGTGAACCAAGAAAGGGGATTCCATTAAGCTCGGACGTGGAAATTTGAAGTATTTCTGCATGAAGTGGACAACGTTTAGTGATTTCTTGGAATAAACCGTAACTTAGGTGTTTATCAGGCTACTTTAGCTCTGAGTGTATTTTGGGGCCTCTCTAACGATGTGTCACGAGATCTATGAGGCTGTTTGTTGCTGTGTTCAAAAATAGGTCTCACTCTGCACTCACTTAATCACTCACTCGAGCCCCACTCGCGACGAATTCTCGCTGACTGCCGTTTGGCTGGGGAACCTGGCAAAGCCATTAGCTGAGCGTCGCGACGCTCCTATAAGATTAACCCCACTAGGGTCACGTCGTTCAGCAGTAGATGTGCAATAGATCTCTCCTCAAAATAAAAACATAAATTAAAGCTTTAAAAATAAAGCTATAAAATAAAACAATAGATATAATTTTTTTATTCATTATTCTATTTGAAATATGGCACCGATTTCCTTTTCTAAAAAATACATGCATTTGAGACAACTTCACATTGCATTCCTCATTTTGCGTTACCTTTTAGCTATCTTCATGCGTAGTGCGCTAATCTTATTGGTCAATTTATATGGCGCGCAAATTTAAATTGAGTTTCACCAATCCTTTTCTAAAAAAGACATGCATTTCAGATAACTTTACAATGCGCTTCTCATTATGCGATACCTTTTAATTAACTTCATGCGTAGGGCGCTAACCTTATTGGTCATTTAATTTGGCGCGCGAATTTGAATTTTCATTTTAGCGTACAAATACAAAACACGCGCAATCAAGCGCGCGCCTAATCTCGTCATAATAAAAAGTAGACAGTTATGTAATAACAGGTTCGCACATAAAAGAACTAAACCTAGTTGGCTGTGAAATACATTGTGGCTATTACTGGCTCTACGCCAGGTACTACCTATCCGCGTGAGCGTTCGTCTTTTCATCACTGTTTCGGTTGCGAGTGACAGATTGATGTGTAGTCTACTCCAAATGATGAACGTCAGTAATTTGTGCGCCTTGAAACTCGCGTAATGCAAGAAGGCCAAAAATTTATTGAACGCCCAATATGTGTCCGGGCGAATCACGTCTTTGTATTACGCGATAAATTACTCGGTTGAAGCGCATAGCGCGCTAATCGATTCCAAGAAAATTAATGGCAATGAAACATTCCCGAGCATAAAACCGACAACAATTATTATTGCAGCAATCAAAATGTCACTAAGAGGAATAAAAAGTTCCCGTTTATCAAGGTTAAAACTGTTTGCTGAAATTAAACTAATTACTACGATGTAATTTCGTAATAATTAGAACCAGTTATTTTTGAGAAAGAGTTTTTGAAGAATTTTTCAAAATATTTGGTCTTTTTCTTGCTGTTTTTAATAAGAAGCGTACACGCTTCTAAAAGAGGCAATAAACGTTGGGAGTATGTTTAATTAATATCTTCTCGTAACAAAGTTAGAAGAACATTCATTTTCAGCGTTTAACGGATCGATGCTTAGATTTACTATCCAAGTATAGAAGGCTTTTCATAACCTCTGATTTAACGCAGACTTGCGACAAAAGGACTTTCAAAGGAAAGCCCATTTCTCACTGTGCCACTTCCGTAACTCGTAAGCTTTATCGACTAATACGCTTAGCCGTCGAGTACTCGTGTGATAAACCACCGCTTTCCTCGTAAGTCAAGCCTCCGTGAAACCGTGGCCATTATTCACAATTGCTCGCGACACAGACGCGAAAAATACGTACATTCAGCGTGTACGAAATATTTCATCTGCAGACCTTTAATCATCCTGTAATGAGCGGGCGTTTGGTGTTAAATATTCCAGTTATATTGCTGGTAATCAAAATCGGAATCACCGCACAGATAGGAAAAATTACACTAATGAAAAAGAATATTTTTCTTATTTCTTTACAATCAATCACTGAAACCAGAATTTCAAAATTAAGATAAGGCAGCATCAGTAAATTTCCAAGTATTATTGTTAACGTTTCAATATGGAAATTTCTGTGCAAAAAATAATTTTTCTATAAGTATTTAATATAATCAGTGTGGATGCGTAAGAGATAGGCGGAGAAAGAGAAAAGAACGAGTAAATTCGTATATTTGATAGAAGTATGCTGCACACGAATAGCGATCGAGATCGCAAAGAAGGGATAAAGTTCCTAAAACGGCCCACACCTTCAATTTCCTTAAAAAAACGTATACCAATCTATTTTTATTAACTAATTACGAATATAATAGTAATCCCAAGGAAGAAGAATTATATAATAATGTTGAATTTATAGCATAAATTCTTTTATAATTTGTATGTTCATTTACTGTATGCATATATCAATAATACAATGACTGATGTCACTCTCTATAGCATTTTCTACAGATGTTCTCCTTCTGCAGTTCTTCTCGCCAGCATAATTTTCTTGATTTGAGAAGGAAACTTTTTTATGGCTCTTATCCTGTAAGCGTTAGATTCCTTAAATTAGGAGTCAGTCGTCTCAGAACTGTCAAATGCATAATACACTCTTCAACTGTAATCTGTAACTCTTTTTGTCAGTTGTCTTTTTCAATAAATAGTTCCTACTAAACCTCTTGTTTATTCATTTACACATTCAACAGGTTATGGGCCCAGGAACGGTCACATCTGCAAAGTGAAATAGACAGAGCTAGTGAGAAAGTGAGTGACTAACAGATTAGTACATTGTGTTATTGTGAGTTCAGTGAGTGCAGCGATTTTTAAACTATGGCTGAATCAAAGGAAGTGATGAATCTGACCAAGCTGGATGGAACCAATTTTCCACTATGGAAGTTTGAAATCACCTTGACGATTGAGTCAAAGGATCTCACTGAATACATAAATGGAACAGCACAGGAACCGGAACGAGAAACTTAAAGATTGGCAGAAATGGAAGAAGGAATCTTCCCAAACTTCAGTGCTCTTATTAAATTCGGTAGTGAAGAATGTACGTCAGAATCTGATTAATTGTACGACTCCGGCACAAATATGGAAGAAGCTCCATGTCTTGTATGCAGAATGCAATGAAGATGCAGTGATAAGTGCGTGGTCACAATTTTATGCATTTCAAATAAAAGATGGTCAGTCCATCGCGTTGCAAATCGAGCAATTTTAAAACATAATAAGAAGGCTTACAGATGCTGAAGAAAAGTCAAGTGATAAAAGCGTCATATGCAAATTATTGTACTGCTTACCACCCAAATTTTCAACGTTCAGAATGGCATGGGAAAGCACTCCTAAAAAAGAGCAAAAGAAGGACAATCTGATAGCAAGATTGCTCCGCGAAGAAAAGCGTCTCGTTGAAGCTGAGGACAGTATGTCCTCACTTGCACTTCAGTAAATGCATCGAAATCGAAATATGAAAAGTTCACTAAACCAAGTAAAAGGACTAACATAGCCGCCCTAAAAAAGAAGACGAGTTGCAAAGGATGCGGCCAAAAAGGACATTGGGTACGAGAATGCTCAAATAAAGATAAACAGAAAAATAACCCGGACGAGGGACTTTATTTCTATGAAGTAAAAGCGCTCTGGACACAAAAAAAAAGAGCAAGATGAGGACATCTGGTTAGCAGATTCTGGTGCCTCTCATCACATGACATTCAAAAGGGAATTTTTCACCTCTTTGAAAATGCTAAAAGAGAAACAGTCAGTCAATATTGCTGACAATAAAATGCTGCCCATCGAAGGTGTTGGAAGCATAAAAATCCAAGACACTATAAACGGTCAACAGATACAGAGAGTACTCAGCAATGTCTTATGCATTCCAGACATAAGAAAGAACCTTTTCTCGGTTGCAGCCATAACTGACAAACAATACTCTTTCCACGCATACACAAAAAAATGTGAGGTTCGTGACCGTGAAGGAAAAGTCTCATTGCTTGGAGTTCGACGCGGCAATTTATACCAGATGCTGTTTGATGTGATTGTCCCTTCAGCTGAATGCAACATAGCCCTAGAGAAAGTTTGAACAATGAACAATCTTTGGCACGAGCGAATGGGCCATGTAAATATACGTGCTCTTAAGCAAATGAATAAAATGATAAAATCAAAGGATTTTATCATCGAAAATGAAAATGATTTCTTCTGTGAATCCTGCATGATGGGTAAGCAAACCCGCAAACCGCACAGATCTTTGAATCGAGAATGCAAATTCAAACCGGGAGATTGCTATGTATATATTGAATCGCCACGCGGTACAAAATATTTCCTAATATTTAAAGATGACAGAACAAATTTTACGAAAGTATATTTTCTCAGACACAAATCAGAAGTGTTTGACAGATTCAAAGAATTTGAAGCTTTAGCGCAAAATCAAACAGGAAACAAAATGGAAATCTTCCGTACATCTTTGTACGAGCAAAACGGAAAAGCGGAAAGAGACATTAGAACGATCACCGAAAGCGCAAGGACTATGATAATAAACAAGAAGGTTAGCCTGAACCTTTGGCCTGAAGCAATTAACACAGCTTGTTACCTGTTAAACAGAATAATTCATGGAAATTATACGCAAAGTCCTTTCGAGCAATGGTTTGGAAGAAAACCTGAAATAAAACACCTTCGTGTTTTTGGCAGCGATGCATATTTAAATATCCCAAAAGAAAAGAGGAAGAAATTCGACAAGAAGAGCACGAAATTAACTCTTGTTGGATACGATGGAGAATCCTCTAACTACAGATTGTGGGATAAACAAGGAAGAAAAGTCTACACAAGTAATGATGTGGACTAATGAAAGAAACAGTACACATAAAGATAGCAACGAAATACATCATGAAAACGAAAGCAAAAACCTCAGAATAGTTTTTGATTTTGGAGAGAGAACTGAAGTCAATCAGGACATTAACTCAACTGAACCGCAGCAGAAGAATCCGGATCATCCAGCGATGACGAGGAATTTGAGGATGCTATTCCTGAAAAACAAAATACACCTATTGAGGATCCTGAAGAAGAAAATATACCTATTGAAACATTTGCACCTGTTATCCGATATAAATCAATAAGGATTCTACTAGCCATAAGAGCGAAAGAAGACTATGAAATAGTCAAATTCGACGTCAAGACAGCCTTCTTAAATGGAAATCTACAAGAAGACATCTTCATGCAGCAGCCACAGGGTTACATCAAGGAAGATAAAAATAAAGTATATAAACTACAGCGCAGCTTATATGGTTTGAAGCAGTCCTCACGATGTTGGAACGAGAAGTTCGTTCGATTCCTGGAAGATTTCAACTTCAGAAGTACTGAAAGTGATAAATGTGTATTTGTAGGTAATGTACCAGGTGTATAAGCTTAAATCCGCTGTTTGCTCAGTGATAGCGGTAGTGAATATATTTAGCTACAATAGAAACGTCATGCTTTTTTGTGTGAGTTCGACACCTGTATACATAAATCAGTGCATATAGTCAGTTTTTTTATACAACATAAATTTTTCCTTGAGTAATCATGTCTAGTTTTGTGCCAGAAAAGGAGAATTGCGGGAAGCTCTACTTTTTTGCTTCAATTTGAAGAAATCGGCTGCCGAATCACATCGAATGCTTGTGGAGGCCTATGGTTCAAAAATGGTCATTTTGACTTGAGTGACAAGGAACGTGAAAATTGGCTCAAAAAAGTTGAGGACCATGAATTACAGGCTCTTTTGGATGAGGACGATATACAAACATAAAAAATGCTTGCTGAACAGTTAGGTGTTACTCAACCGGCCATTTCCATGCGTTTACATGCCATGGGAAAGACATGAGAAGCTGATTTTTCTTCACGACAACGCCCCATCGCACACGTCAAAAATGGTCCAAAACTACTTGAAAACACTCAACTGGGAGGTGCTACCTCATCCCGCTTATTCACCAGACCTGGCTCCTTCTGATTACCACCTGTTTTCGTCGATGAGTCACGCGCTAAAAAGACGTTTTTTGGCGTGGTATACACAAATTGCCCGAGAGATGGGGAAAATGTTATAGCAAGCGAGGGAAAATACTTTGAATAAAGTTTATTTTATTTTCTGCCAAAAAAAGACTTTCTTTTGCCTAAAAAAACAGCGGATTTAAGCTTATACACCTGGTATGTGATTCAATTATTTATCTTGCATTATATGTAGATGATGGGCTAGTAATTAGCAAAAATGTAAACGCGATAGATAAGGTAATTAGCTACCTTCAGAGTAATTTCGAAATTACAACCGATGAAGCGAATGAATACATTGGATTTAAAATCGATCGAGAACGCGTTAAGTACACTCTTAAAATAAGCTTACCAAATTATATTAAAAGAATGGTTGATCGATTTGGTATGAGTGAGGCAAAAGCATCAAATGTACCTGCTGAACCTGGACTTTATTTGCATAAAAGTCCTGAAAATTCAAATAAGAATGAGAGTGTGAATGTACCTTATCGCGAAGCAATAGGTGCGTTACTTTTGGCAGCAAGAGTATGCCGTCCTGACATTGAATATGCGGTAAACTATCTAAGTCAGTTTGTCAATGCTCACAAACAAACACATTGGTCAGCTGTGAAACAAATTCTTAGATATTTATCCGGTACTCTAAATCGCGGAATAGTGTATGGATATAGTGGGAGCTCCTATGACATCAGAGGGTATACTGATGCTGATTATGCAGGATACTTAGAAACTAGAAAATCCAGAAGCGGTTTTATTTTTCAATTAAAGGGTGGACCGATTTCATGGTCTAGTCAGAGACAAAGCCAGGTATCTCTGTCAACTGCCGAAGCAGAATACATCGCACTAGCACACGTAACCAAAGAAGCAATTTGGCTGCGTCAAATTTTAATTGATTTAAAGATTTCATGTAAAACTATACCAATCTTAGTTGACAATCAATCAGCAATTAAACTAGCAAAAATTCGGAATTCCATAAACGTTCCAAACATATAGATGTGCGATATCATTTTGTACGCGATATTTTGAATAAAAATATTATCAACATCAGCTATGTTGAATCAAAAGAACAATTAGCGGACATACTCAATTTTTATAGCATAAATTCTTTTATAATTTGTATGTTCATTTACTGTATGCATGTATCAATAATACAATGACTGATGTCACTCTCTATAGCATTTTCTACAGATGTTCTCCTTCTGCAGTTCTTCTCGCCAGCATAATTTTCTTGATTTGAGAAGGACCCTTTTTTATGGCTCTTATCCTGTAAGCGTTAGATTCCTTAAATTAGGAGTCAGTCGTCTCAGAACTGTCAAACGCATAATACACTCTTCAACTGTAATCTGTAACTCTTTTTGTCAGTTGTCTTTTTCAATAAATAGTTCCTACTAAACCTCTTGTTTATTCATTTAAACATTCAACAAATAATTTAATCTTTAAAGTGGTTTATAGCGACGAAATGAACCAACGAAATAGGGTCTTTTGAAATACATCAGACGGACAACAAAATAATTGAAAAATGTCCCGGAAAATTCCGTAAAAAATATGTACGTAATCCAGAGTTCACCATGAACACAGACAACTTTGATTTACCTGCGCATATCTGCAATTTGCAGAATTCTTGCAAAATGAAAAGATGGCCACTGTCATCCTGATAATTTGAAACTTCTGAAAATTCCAAAAAAAACCCAAGCTAATCAAAATTGCAAGTGAGAATGCAGCTGCAGTCATTTTTAGTTTATCTGTGTAACAGCGAACTTTAGATTTTGGTAGGTACGATTTATTTGTGGTGCATTTAGTGTACTCTTAGCATATAGAAATATGATAATAGAGAATCTTGGTTATTTCACATCTTTGTGAAAAACGTTAACAAAAGCCATATACAACCCCTCAGGTAATTTTAATTTACACCCTAGTACATACTACATACTAAACCCTCATCCATTTTCTCCATTCCTCTTCATCCAACAACTTCTGCATGATATATTCACACATTACTTCCCAACTACGTTTTCAATCGTATAATCAACTATTCCACGATCCCGAGGGTTCATGATAACGTTAGCAAAGTTAAAATATGCATTACGTCGAGTAGTGCGACGTGAAGCGCGGCTTGTCATTGAAAAAGGACTTCGTTCGGGCAACTAGTGCGATAAATTAACAATATGCCGTTTAAATTAGCCAGTGTCGACATATATGTATATACATAAATATATCGAGTATGGAAACAGAGAGTGAACAAGAAGAGAGCTTGCAGACGAGTTATGATCCTTCCACCGAGACATTGGATTGTACGTACTTACTTTAACGAGTATTGTGAGTTTATATGCTGGAGGATAGCAGCGAACTATAATTTGGCGAATGAAGTAGGAGTGCCGGGAGGGTATCATACTGGGAAGAATATGCTACTACATACAACGCTGATGTCTCTCGTTCTCGAGAAGTTGCTGACACCACCGCTACTTCGGGGAATCAACTGAGAAGATGAAATGCAGGCGTCACGTCTTTTCGTGCAACTGTGATTACGTATACTACAACTTGCAAAGTGGAGAAGTTCAAGGAGCAAATTCCCCACCTCAATTCCAACAAGAAGCTAAAGATATCCAGAAAGACATATTCATTAAGGGCATGCGGTAATTACCATATGAGCAAACTTAAATATCCCTGTTCTTTTCTCAAAATTTTTATTTTTTCAAAAAAATTATGAGAAATGATCCAAATTACCTAAATTTGTTCATATAGTGAGCAACACATACCCTTAATCATCTTTACGAAGTAAAAAAGTCTTATTCTGAACAATACCAACTAGTACATTTGTTAAGCCACGATCTCACGACAGGTGAAGCGTTAGCATTTCTGCGACGAGTATTAAGTCTTATTGCACCTGTCCGGGTGTCGGAAGGATGACATGGCAAATATACACGCCGTCGCTGGCACTACGCTAATACCTCTTCCTTTTCCCTTATCGCGTGCAGACTTCTCTTTCCAACACCTCCTCGACAGCACTCAACAAACGTCGACTGACTGCATCGCAGACTGTGTGTAGGTAAACGCAGTTTTCTGCACGTGACGGGTTGTTAAGCGCTGCATGCAGGAAGTGATATATTTTCTCCTTAGGCGCCTGACGAAACGCTCATTGTTTATTGATTCATTCATGGTCTAGGTTATTTTCTTATTCATCAATCAATATTTCGCAAGAACAAAGTTGGCTGTCGAAGACCACAATCTTGTAGTACTCCTATATTATTCCTTCTACAAAAATGTTGCGATTGACGTTATTACCTAGAATTTATCATTACAAGTCTATGTATAAGTATATTGTATAATCATTGTACATTTTCTTATTCTCACCAACACTTGATTCAATCCACCGTCGCTATTTTATTCGTGCAGAAATTTGTATGGGGTTTCTGTGGGGCCCTAGATAGTTTCCCCTAGTTCAGGTGTGGTCCTAATGTGGAAAACTGGCAAGGATCCCACAAGGCGTATCATGCTGTCACTGGTAAATAACTTAACTGTATTAACATATTTTTATTGAAAAAAAGAACCCTGACCAGAGCCTACTTGTCAAAACTCCATTTTAAATAGGATTAAATGAAGCAATTTCTGTACAAAGAAGGCATGTACTTCCAACCCTTTCTATTTAGCTTCTCTACCACCTGATGAAATATTTAGATGTTTCTGATAATATTCCCTTTATCTATAACTCCTCCAGTGCCTTAGCTATAACCATAGCCTATGCCTTTATACAATATTCATTAACATTATTCCTCCATACTTTTTTTTCAAGCTTCTTTCATTTTTCGACTTCTATCTATTCTTCGACTTCTTATTTTTAATTAAAGAAGATATCTCGCTGAAATTTTTAGAAATTATAGAAAATATACCAGTCCACGGTCTTCTCATTAAATAGTTTGTGTTTTCTTTAAATACTGCAATTTTGATCAATTATTCAATTTTTATTGTAAGTGGGAACAGAGATTTAGTAACTTAGTTTCATTATTAGTCAGAGCACTAAAACTCTATTGTCACTTATATTTAGAATTGCGTGCGTAACATTTTGACCAATGGGAGAAATTCTCCAGCGGTAACCAAAATAATGCACGCGCAGGGAGCTCCGTTTGAGAGCGCACTGGTAAAAGTATCTCGAAATGCGTGGATCTGATTTTTTATTGGTCAATAACCAGTGACGCGTGAAATTAAAAAAATATATATATATATAGATAACGCGCTCGAGTACGTAACTCATATTATATTGTGATGCGCCATCTACCAAACAGTTTTTTCAGTGCACTTGGCAATCTCTCTTTCATGATAGGATAATGCGATTTAAATGATTTCCCTCGATAAATCAACATTAGTTGAAGATATAAATTGTCATATAAACTGTTGTTATTGACATCATTACTAAGAATTCTAACAGTTAATAAAATTTATGGGTTTCGCGAATATACAATTATTGTAGGAATAGCAACTTAGGCTGCGGAGGGTCATGCATTGCGTTAACCTTTTTCGGAAGACGTAACGGTAAGTGCATTGACTTGTATATGGCTAGGACTGTATATCCATGTTGAAAGAACTTCAGTCTATGCATGCTCAATACGACTAAAGAGTGGTAGTGTGGGTTTGTTAATGCACTTCGATTGGCGCCATTAATTGTGTACGACGTTCATAAATAAGGTATTTCATTCACGATGGTGGGCTTTCACCTTTGCATCATTTATACAGCCACGTCGGTATATCCACACGCATAAGGACTTATGCATGTTGGTACTTATGCATGGAGCATAAGTACCAACTTTACTCAGCAGGTTTATAAGCGTCCATCGATACCGCATGTAAATTGCTCGAATAATGTCCGGTATTACAACTTATTATTGTCTCGTGCACATAGTATATAGGATGCACAAGTCAGTGGCGTAATTACGAACCTTCCCTACCTCCTGTAATTTACGAAGGATCGCGTTCAACAAGGGATTCACGAATCCCACGCTTGTATATTTTTTCCGCGAAATACGAACGATTTTCAATTTATTTTATTGGGGCTTTATGATCATGTTTCATTGAATTAAGTGCTTGCGGTTAATTGAATGAATGTGCAAATTGATAAGATAGAATATATTATATTACAGGGTGGCCTGCTTGGGTACAAATGGATATGAAATCTTAATTATATTTTTAATTTAACATTTATATTTTAATACTTGCAGAGTGCAACTTTTTAATGTATTTTATTTTTAATCACTCGACTGCCAATATTTCCCTCTATTTTATCTTCCTCAGTTTTCAGACTGATATGATGTTTTGATTATAGGTTCAATTAAATTAATAAAATAATTTAGCAGGGCAGGTTCTTGTTGCTTAATCGTGAAAGAAATTTACATTACGACTGGAATTCACTGAGTGCGTGATCATAATCATATCTGTAGTAGACTATTTACGAGCGATTTATGCTTTCCAAAATTAATGAACGCTGATAATATATATTGCATCAGAGGAACTTAACTACTCCGTTTGTGTACTACACATACGCCTTTTTGATCTCAAGCGTTACACTCAGAGTTATTACACTGATTTTATAGCGAATAGCCAGAAGGCCATGAATAATATAACAATAAATAACGTGCAATTAAATGTTAGTTAAGATCACTACTACCAATATTACTTGTTAAGGTATATAAGTTACTGCTCGAACACATATAAACTGCATTTGCTAGATTACTTTTGTAACATAAAAAAATGTTACACCACTAACGCGACTATTTCTAACGAAGTGGGGGGTCTTGCATGCGTGTTTGCGCTTGTGCCACCATAATGTAAGATTGTTTTAATAGTCGAGATGTCTCACTGCAATGGCAAATTATTACAAGCTTTGTATTTACTGCATTTGCTCATTAGCATTAATGAAGATGAGAATATGGGATAAGAATTAATGAGATTCTAGTGCTTCCTTGACACGGTCTTAAATTTAAGAATCTCAAGGACGAGAAAATCCTATAAATGGAAGTGATTTATGTGATATCTTCTGTTGAATATGAAGTGGAATTAGATGGTCGTAAAGCCATGATTCGCGTAAATTCATTAACGACAGCTGACTGCTTTGCAGTGGCATTGAAATCCGTCACGGTTGATTACTTTTCCGAGCCCAATAGCGCTTATTGTAAAATAAACCAACTCTTGCGCTCGCAGAACATGACGGATCTATACCCATCAAACTTATTGCTCAAAATGGCGTGTTAGACGAGACCATGACAACAAGCAGAAAATTTAAAATGTATAATTTCAGCTGACCCTTCGAATAGAGCGAGAAATCCGCACGTGAATTGACACGGTTTTCGGGAAAGAAAGATTGGTTTTGAATGGCTCATTTAACTTAATATTTTCATTCAGTGAGTAGCAATCAGAGGGTTTAGAAGAAATATTTTCTTAACTTGCGACGGTTCCGCAAGAGAATGAAGCGTTAGGGCTACCCTCAATTTTTTAGAATGCAGTAGAGAAGATTATACATTCGAATTAAAATTTATGCTATTCTAGTTGAAATTTACTCAGTGTTGCCCGCAATTTTAAGAAATTCCAAGTTATTTTGAAAACTTCCGAAAGGTTTTTAAAGTATTTTAAGGGATTTCATAGGGATTTTAAATATTTCAAAATAATTTCCAAATATTCACGCATGCACAGCTTCTCCACAGCAATAGCTATAGTCGCTAATGCACCTTGTGCTGGTATTTAGAGATGTCCAACATGAATTCTAGGAGCCTCTGAACATCACCTGATGCATTCATAAAAATTGTTTGTGGTACCATGAGAATTAGTCGCTCGACACAATATCGTCTAGACTCCTGAGTAGAAAAATATGACTTGTGTCAGACGCCCGGGGTATCACGCGTTGGACGACTGATTAACGACAAGAGAGGTGGCGAACTCTGACGTCTGGCGGAAATACTGCCGTACTTCAAATTATGTATCGTCCTTCTTTCTTTGTTCATGGTGAGACCACAATACAGAATAAGTTCATGACGTTCAACGTGACTTTCATACTTACGTTCGTTTTTACGTCAAAAGCAGATACGTTGAACACTACAACCAACTGTCGCAGAGTTTTGACGTGCTCCATGTTCCAGTGCTCCGTGATTCATGGGCCACGTCAAACACGTCTAAAAGGTTATTGTTAATGTTAAAAGACCTGACTGAAACGCTAAAAAAAAGCAAAATTATTGGAAAAAGCTTCCAACGACTTAAAATAGGGGAAAAAATCTGAATCAAATACGTCGTTATCAAAGCTATCAAAAAACTTGAAAGGCCCATATCGTCAGCAACCATACCATTAGAAGGAAACGAGGGGGCAAACAAAAACCATCCTATCAGCCGAAGCTATCCAGTTATTGAAAGTCGAATTTGAATCGATCAGCAGCTCCATCCTAGAAGAAGCATCCGTAAACCTTTCTGTAAGTTCACCTGCAGGTCGTCTCAAACATTTATACCAGTCTAGATAGAATATTTTTCAGAGTCGTGTTAAAATGGCTTGGAGGCTGTATCATTCCTTTTGAAACGCCTCCCACTCAATCCATACAACCCAGGGAATAAAGTTGGTGGAAAAAAAAGAAGTGTTGTTAAAAGATAACATCAAAAAACTATTATCAAAAGGAACGGTATAGGAATGTATAGAATGTAACGGTCAATTCATCTTTAATATTTTCTTGACCCCAAAGCCGATGGTTCAATTGACGATCTTCGCATAGCACGAGATCTCATGAAACCAAACTGTTTCATGATATCTATAGATCTAAAAGATGCCTATTATCACATCCTCATAGCGAAAGGTTCAGGAAGATATTTAAGATTTAGATTTAACTGACATGTCTATGAATTTAAATGTTTGCCTTTTGGCTTAAGTACAACCTCATACGTATTTACGATGGTGATGCGTCCCTAACAGGTTGGGGATTAGCCTGCGGAACAGAATCGACCCACGGGTTCTGGAAACCTCAGGAACGCTAATTTTACATTAACTATTTGAAACTAGAGGCGTCTTTCTTTACGTTATGAAATGTTTTGCCGTGGATTTAAGTAATTGTGACGTATTACTACGAGTAGATAATACTAAAGCCATAGCCTATACCAACCGTATGGGAAGCATACAGTTCAAAAACTTAAGCAAAATCGTTAAAAATATTTGAAAATGGTGCGAGAATAAAAACCTATAGATTCACACGTCTTAAATCCGGTAAGAAGAAAACATTTTCGCTGACGAGATATCACATAAGTAAAGGATGACTGAGTAAAATCAGTCTCACTCTCTACTTATCACAAGAAACCTTAGAGTTTCTTTGTAAAATTTTCGGTTATCCTGATGTCGAACTTTTCGCCAGCAGAGCAAATATAAAATGCCATAACTACGTGTCTTCAAAATTAACGCATTTACGGTAAAATAAAATAATCAATTCTTTTACGCTTTTGCCCCTTTACTATCATTCAAAAAGTTCTAAAAAAAAGGTTTATAACGACGAAGCCAGGGGAATTCTAATAGTTCAAAATTAGCCAAGCCAACCTTGGTTTCCTCAGTGGAAGGAAATGTTTGAAACCAAGCCCAGCATCGTTGGGCCTCAGATAAATTAACATGGCATCATTAGCGGAATCATCCTTACGTCAGTACGAGGTCGGATTGAAGAAATAGTGGAATTTTTGTCACTTAACTGATATTTAAGGTTTTTCTGCAAAAATGCAGCAAGTCTTAGATTTTCTTACAAATGAGTTCGAAAACAGATTATCATATGGGTCTATAAATTCTATCAGATCAGCAGTGGCACTGATTCTTGGACCACAGATTTTAGAAGACCCAGTTATTAAGAGATTTTGTAAGGGGACATCTAATTTTCGACCAGCTTTAACTAAATAGAATTCAACATGGGATCGAAAAATTGTATTGGTATTTGTACTTATACCTACAAGAACTGTAAAGTGTTTATAAAATGAAAAACTTCACTTTTCTGGTTTAATGGAAGAGAATAATAAATATACAAAATTATATACATAAATGCATATCTCCACAAATGCACTTATGTTACCTCTACAGTGTACATTTACGTTTATACGTGGATATCTCGTTCCTTAATAAATAACGGCATTATACAAATGGGTAATTTGTCCTTGAGCCGCAGAAGCGACGTGAAGGATCATTTTAAATACAAAATGAAATTACAAACGCAATGTGAAGTCATTTATCCCGCGTGCCCGCAAAGCAGCGAATCGCATTTATAATGAAAAGATTGATAATCTGCTTCGATGTAGTCGCAATGCGATGAGTGTACGACTACAAGTGCAATGACGAGTTCGCCATTTATTAATTGATCGTCGCGACAAGATGGATCTGCGGTGATCCTCAATTCACCGTCATGACAGATCGTTAATGCAGCTTCTTCCATCATTTATCCTTCTCTTCACATCTGCCTTTTCGCTGCATGCAGTCGCGATTTAGGCTGACATAATCTGCAATTTCGAAGAAAACATGCACCAAGTCTGTAACGTTTTTGGGCTTTATACAGCAGAATGTGTTCCTTTATGAGTCTTAAAAACAGCACATTTTTCTTAATGATGTAGTTATCTCTATATCATAAAAGAGTCAGGTCCCTTTACTACCAAAGCCATTTCTCTTTTTCAACCAAATTGCTTTTCCTCTTCAAACTAATAATCCATTCCCTTTTGCAAAAAAAATCCCCCTCCTCTTTCGAACGAACCATTCCCTTCTATTTCCTACTAAAACTCATCCTTCCGTTCAACTTTTCAAATTATTACATTATACGTTGCTTCTTAGTATATCATATTATTATTACACGCAACATTTCTTAAAATTACGATTAATCTAACTCGGTTTCCCACCCTAAAATATTATTGATTAAATTGCACATGAAATCAAAAGTCCCACTTTAGAAACTGAAATAATTTTCCAGAGCGGTGAAATAATTTCTCGCAAGAGATCCTAAGAGCGGAGGAGCGAATTTATGGGACTCGACAAATGTATTTTAACGCGAAGGGGGTGCGAAGAGGTCTCCTCCGAATCTCTGGCAGGATTCCCGGCCGCGGAAAAGGTCGAGGGGGTAGCAACGTGCTGGATGGGGTTGCGAGGGGGCAGAGCGGAAGGAAGGAAGGAAGATGACTGCTCGGTTGAGTAATGGATCAATTTATTTGCCGGCTGTAGGTACCTACTGAGGGTAGGTACGAAGATAGGTATATAGTAGCGTATAACAGGGCAGAGAAATGGCCTCGTGGATCCCCCGGGTGTCGGATAGAAAGATGTGCTGCGGGATGCGGGCCGCCAGGAGACGATTTTCCTGTCCTCTTTCTACTCGAGGTTTGTTGAAGCACCTCTCTTGGTCGCGTCTCCTTCGCACCCGCAAAAGATCGTATTTATTTCCGCGCGTCGTGGCGGGAATGGATGGTGTCTGGGTGATCTATGTCCCAGCGCAGACACATCTCATTTACTCTGCGAAGCATAATTCCTTAACACTTTTTCGGGAAAAGTGCTCGTATATCTTAGTTACGCTGCGCGGGATCGTACGTCACTTGGCACGAGAACGCTAACACCGACTTCCCGTCCATGCACACCCGCACCCCACAACTAGCTCACACTTTCTTCCTCCTCTTCCGACAGTTATTTTATCTCATGGCAACCGTGGACATGTCCCAACTGTCAGATTCTTTTCTTCACATTTCCTCTCGATTCATCCCTCTTTTTGCGGTGACAAATTTCCCAATTTTTTTTTGTTTCTGATCTTACTGGTTCTTACTACTGAGTCAAGGTGATTACATGTCAGGAAAGTCAGAGAAGTTTGGCGAGATTCCTCGCTTCCCTCGTATGTTAAACTTCATACGGGCCAAAATATCCTTTCGACCTTGATGGACGAAAGAATTATTTTTTTCAGGCTCCCTCTGAAAATACGACGTCGAGATTTGATTCGTTAAAAATGTGCTTTTTATTCTTTCTATTTTGTATAAGTTATGTACGCCGCTTCCTCCGCTTCATATTTCACGAACAGTGTGAAGTTGGAGTTCATATTTGTGAAAATTACTTTGTAGGTTATTGTGGGTATAAATAAATATTTACACCCGAAATAGTATAAGTATAAGACTTCTTAATCAGCCTACTCTGCTTATATGTGGCAGTGGCAGTAAAAGATTCAATTAGAAACAAGTAATAACTTTATTAGGTAAGTACATTGATCGTACAAGTGAATTAGTTTTCACAATGGCTACTAATTGACCTCTCGTCTCGTCTTGTGTCTCAAGACCGAATCTCTTCTAGAGAGGAAACTCTCTCTCCGCCTAGGCTCGTTCCAGCATTAACATTCTATGGTCTAGAAAGGAAACTCAAAAGTCTCTCGCTCACTGTCAAAAAATATAAATAAATACATAAATATATTTTATTACTATATTTTACTTTACATTTGAATTTTAATCGTACATTGCCCTTTATGTACACCGCATTCGCTGCCGCTCCCCTATTTCGCAAAAATTTTGAATTTCCCTTTGCTGTTATTACCTTTAGGACTTCAAATGCAGTCACGCAATCGCATGATTTTCCAAGAAGTGCAAAAGGGGTAATTTACATTCGCTTCGGTTCTGCAAATAAGGCTCACCAAAAACTCAACGGGACTTGACGACTCTTTCATCTTTGAAAGTCGAGTCAATCGGCTTTAACTACATATTACACCATAATGCTCAGATTTCATTTCCAGTAATTCCAGCCTGAAATAGGATCTCGAATCACAAGTTCCATTCTCCCTTGTCTAATTTGAACTTATATAAAACGTGATTAGTAGGCCTTATTCGTTTTTAATCACTAATAAGTATCTTTACAAATTTATAACTTGGTATATATATATATTTTTTTTTTTTTGAGAGAGAGAGAGAACGTTCTGTTTAAAAGTTTCTTTTGTCCTTATAAAAAATTGTTCGTTTGTAAAGGTTGGTATTTTTAACATTCGTTACCATCTAGGATACAAGAAACAAATGATGGTCCTTTGTAACGTGACGTGCCTCATAAAAGAGAACGAATTGCGTCATTAGGAAGGGTCGGCAGGTTTTCGGCTTGTTGTATTTTCGCACCCATTTGTTGGCAGTCCTCAGACCTTTCCCCCAACATATTGCCGCCTGTCGTGATTTTTCATTTGATCTAAGCAGCTGTTTAACTCTCGACGTGCTTGCTTTAATCAACTTTTGACCTCCTTTCCGCAATTAACCCAAATAAATAGAAATCCAACTCTTTTGGAGAGTTGAATGGAAAAAGGTCAGAAGTGGTCGATTTATCATGAGACAGGAAACTGCCAAAGTTGGAAACTGTGGACACAAATCTTTATACTATTGTATCGTTAGGATCAAACAGCAATTCTCTGAAGTTTACGTCCAAAAGTTACAATTTAGAATGAAAATTCAAAGATTCATAATGACTGATCATTTGTATCCATGGAATATATATACAATTGGAAATAGTTCTATATCTCGGGGTGCAAAGAACTTGGAAATCCTGACGCGGGGACCGAGTTGGCAGTGCGACGGTCGAGCGACACGATCATAAATCACTCGGATTTACGATCCCAGTTAAAAAGGGTAACGCAATATTTATAGTCATCTCGTGCAGTTACATATAACAAATTGAACTTTTATATAAACGTGCACCCCGAGGTGCCTACCTGCGCAGATTTTAATTATCGATATCGATTTATTGCCAATACATATTAATGCCGCATCGTGCTACCTCACGTACCGGTGTTTATTCATATTGATGGAACTGGATTGAAACATAAACCAGATATGCAAAGAGCTGCTGTTCCACCAGCTTTTAGCTGCTGTTTTGAACGAGCTGCCGACTTGGTGAATATTTGAAAGCTTTCGATCAAGTCAATTTGTATTTCAAACCAATTTTGCGTTCTGTTTTTATAATCATCAACTCGTTATCTAATTATATGAGAGGTGATAATTATTATCAAAATGTGATCTATAAGCGTTGACGCAAGAAGTGAATAAATTTAATTAGTGGATTGCGAAATAAAATGAAACACCTGCGAAGTAATCAAAACGCGTCTCAGTCGGCTGATGTCAAAAATTGAACTCCAGATCGTTTGTATCTAGTCTACCCTGGGACCCAAATTTGTCAAAATCCTCAAAAAGTTTTCAAGTCCTATGAAACCCGTTAACATTTATTTCATTTCACCCTATAAAATCCACGAAATTGAAATCTCTTGAAACCGATTCAAATCTTTGAGATCCTTTCAAAATTCCTTAAAATAACTCAAAACTTACCTAAAATCCCGTAATATTATTAAGTCTTGCAAAAATACTTGAAATTGGATGAAATGTGAAAATCTCGTTAGAATTGAAATGAAATTAAAAATTTCGAGAATTTGAATTTTCGAAAATTATTGTCTCGTTATTTAAGAATGTGTAATATCAGGGGATATTTTTTCTCAAATAACTGAAACATTGTTCTGTCAATGAAATAAAGTGAAACAAGTGCTAGATATAAAAAAGAGATATTTTCTAAATTTTGTCCGCGTCCTCAGTTTCATTTCAGCGCATGATTCATATTTTTGCAGATCGCAGAATTTTATCTAACCGACGAAATCGACAATCAGCAGATTCTTGAAACCGGATTTGAGCAATGATAAAAAGCCGACCACCAGCGTGAGGCGCGAGTCACGAGTTGCGAATTGGTAGAATATTTTTGCTCGCGGATTCGGCGCTGGGGCCAACGAGTCCCGGAAATTCACGGACAGCAGAAAAAAAAAACTGTCGGGTTCGAAATGGGATGAGCGAATGAACGAATGAACGAGCAAGCAAGCGAGCGAGTGAATGACAGACAGACAGCAACCAGACGAGAGATTGAAGGCGCGGCGGCGGGCTGACAGCCGCTCGTCGCGAACACCGAGTATTATACGGCTACTGTACGTGTTGATCCTCATCCCATTCGTCAAGAAAAAGCAATGGTTTCAATCCTCTCCTCCGTGACTTTATCTTTCTGCCCGTGGTTAATGCACAGACACGCGAAAAGGAGTAACCTTATAAATAGCGATCGATCTTCAACTGTGCTGTTCTTGCAAAACACAATTTATGATCCAGCCCCTGTGTTTCTGCCATATGTCTGGATACTTAAATTTGATGAGTTTTTCGCCCCTGGGGAGAAAATAAGGCGATCTTCGTATGGATCGCGTTCTTGTTATTCCATCAATGCTCTCGTCGGTGGATGAAAGCAACGAGTGAAACATTTATTTTGGAAATGAGCAAATAAAACCAATCATCAGAAGCGACGAAAAACATTCACTGCCTCGAAATAGGATTCAACTATTGCAAAAATTGTATGTTCGCCATAAATATATTCTGTCTTTTTGTTGTTGGAAGAATGTACTTGAGGATTCCTGTGCATTATTGAATTTAGGAGTGGATTTTTGTCGAAAGATGAATTTCCAATCAAGTGATCTTGTTACAATGCAAAACACACATATGGAGAGAAAAGAAAATAATGAAGAAAGGGAGAGTCGCGGCCATAGGAAGGTGAGGAAACGAAAGTGATGAGTATATGGGCGGTTCGTAAGCGGAGCAAAGAATAAGTGCTAGGTGCCCCCTCTGGCAGGTGAGCATAACTCAG
This sequence comes from Synergus japonicus, assembly GCA_900474275.1. Classification (NCBI taxonomy): domain Eukaryota; kingdom Metazoa; phylum Arthropoda; class Insecta; order Hymenoptera; family Cynipidae; genus Synergus; species Synergus japonicus. The sequence continues at coordinate 38,505 of UCOH01012255.1, forward strand.
GACCAAGAGCGACGATGCCGCAGTTACCATTATGTCCACAACCTTGAATTAAAATGCCATATAATGACACAGCTAGGCGGCCTGTATAATTTATGTCCATAAAAATAAAATCATAATTACAGAGGCGCACACACTGCGAAAAGACTGTAATAATACGGCTTGCTTTTCGAGTTGCGTGTTTGAAGCGTAACTGCACTGGTGCGTTGCACCCTGGCGCAACGACGCACCCGGAATAAGGAGGACTTTCATGATTGATTCTTCAGAAGAAATAAGAAATACCAGGGATTTTCAATCTTCAACTCGACTTTATTTTCCTTTTAAAGAAAAGCCACATCTTCTAACATAAAAGCAGTACAATTAAGGGGTTATTCTACTTTATACGCTAAAAAAAGAGTTATTTTTCAACATTTTTTATTAGTATGTCATGAAAGATATGGATATAAATATTTTTAGGTATGATAAAACATGTCTTAAAATACGTAAAATAAAATTGTTTTTTATTTATTTTATTGCATTGTATTGAATTATAAAAGAAAATAACTCAATGATTCCAGCAAAGTAAAAGTAACTTTATTTAGTAAGATAAAGGTTTAAGTACAGTTTTAGGAAAAATGTTCTTTAGTCGGAAGAACAATCTTGTCCGCACGCTGTATGCTATTCGACTGACGCTTCGACAAAGTCTTCTAGACTTCTGGGCCTGCTAAGTAATAAAACAGAAAACGGCAATAATACCAAAAATGCAGTAAGTCGTTGAGACCGTAATTAAGCCATTAGGTCCATGTGCTCCACAGATTTAGTGAAAACACAAAGGTTTTCAAAGGAACGCTGACAATTTTTTTTTTTATAACAACTTAATCCTTAGACAGGTATAAAATACACACAATAATCAATACATTGTTATTCTTTTAAACGCGTTTTTCTCAAAACAACGTTTTTATAACGGTATCAAGGATTTTATGAAAACTATTCGACCGATCCTTATGAAATTTAAATCACACATTCTACACATATTGAACTAGGTCTGTAACCTCTAATACATTAAAATATAATATTTTTACTAATTGTTTAAATAAAAAAACACTGGAAAATAATGAATTTTTTTTCGATTTTTTCCGCCATTTTGTTATTTTTTCATAAATATTAATTATTAAAAGGTTACAGACCTAGTATTTGTTATACCAAATCTAATCCATTTTAATTTTTTTTCTTAAGCTAGCCGTTACCGAGATTTCCCTGGTACTGTTTACCCTTTTGATTTTGAGAAGCCTATGCACGACCTTATTTTTATTATAAACATGGAATAAAGTTAATAAAAGAACATTTTTTTTACGTATTTTAAGACATATTCAATCATACCTAAAAATAATTATTTCCATATCTCTCATGATATACTCAAAAAAATGTTCAAAAATAGCTCTTTTTTTAGCGTATAAAGTAGAATAACTCCTTAAGTCCTATTATAAAAAGATGATTATGAAAAAGGTCGAGAGTCATCACGCCTTTTCCGTAATCCTGATTCGTCGCGTAGGTATCGATAGTGCTTTTCGACAATCGATACTTGCCGTTTCCATTCGTTAATAATATGTAAGTTTTGACAATAGATATTTGCCTTCTCGCGCTCATTATGTCCAGCGTTGAGAAGTGACCTGTCACTAATTGTAAGTAGGGTTGGGAAGTGACATGCTCGCTTAATAGTTAATTCAGTATACAATATGGAAATGGTAAAGGGGAATGGCAAAGGGGAATAGCAAAGAGAAATGATAAACGGATATGATAAAGGGAAATGGTAAAAGGATATGGTAAATGGAAGTAGTAAAGAGGAATAGAACGGGAAATGGTAAAGGGGAATAATAAAGGGGAATAATAAAGGAAATGGCGAAGGAAAATGGAAATGGAATTTTAAATGGAATGGTAAAGGGAAATGTAAAGGGCAGAGGTAAAAGGATATGGCAAAGGGAAAAAGGTAAAAGGAAATGCCAAAGAGGAATGGTAAAGGAAAATGGCAAAGGGAATAGTAAATGGAAATGACAAACGGAATGGTAAATGAAAATGGTAGAAGGAAAATGGTAAAAGAAAATGGTAAAAGGATATGGCAAAGGGAAATGTTAAAGGGAAATGATCAAGGGTATGGTAAAGGGAAATGGCAGTAGGGAATGGTAAAAGGAAATCATTGTTTCTAATAAAGGATGATTGTAAACTGCATCATCTCTTTTATGACTTGACTGCTTACAAAAATTGTTGATCTCTGAAGGATTTCAGTTGTATCGAATGAGCTCAGTTTCTTCTCTAAAGATCTTTCAATGGATGGTTCTATTCATATTGTAACAATCACAGCAATTGAACATTAAGAATTTAGCAGTAAGAGGATGAACGTGGTTGGGTCGTTTAGTGCAGCTTGGTCATAGAGACTCTTAAACGTAAACGGAAAGGCGATGCGAGATCGCGTTGATGAATGCCCCCATTACACGAACACCGCTAGTTACTCCACGGAGATAAACCGCGTTCATTACTCACTTTCTGGCGTGACCTTATTCTCCCCACGGTACGTCGTGCCCATTAAACTAATGCAAATTAATAACGGTTCGTTTTTTCCACTTCAACCTTGCACGTAATTAATAACTAGACGAAATTTACACTTAAATTTTCATATTGTTTCGAATTAACATACAACATGGAATATGAATCAAGCGCAAATCTAAGTTTTTCTGAATGATTTTAACATTTTCATGTATTTTAAAAAATTGGCTGCTAAAGTGGATTACTAGTTAGGCGCTATTCAGCAGATGTAATCATAAGAAGAAGTTTTTTTTACAAATTATATTTGTCTTTAAACTTGTTTAAACCATAAGAAAATGTTTTACAAGAATGGTTGAAAGTAAAAAATGGTCAAAAATATTACGTTTGTAAAGATGGAATACAAATTTTGCACAGCAAAAATTAGACAAAATGCGAGTCTTAATAGGATTCCCATAATCCCATAATAAATGACGGTCTAATAGGAAATCATATTAGACGGACTAGATTCGGCCCCAATTGGACTTAAGTCTGCCCCAAAATTTTTCCACATGGGTGATGATAATATAACAGGGCGTGAATCATGCGTGAGTCTATTATACACTCTAGTAATTGAGCGAGAGAACGCGGTTGCCACTCGACAATGGCTACTTGAAACTTGTGTTTACAGAACGCTGCCCGTGTTCGCCGTGGTGTAAACTCGTCTCCCATCGTTGGGTTTGCGCACTCGGCTAGATTATGCCATATAGGTATAATAAAGCATCGCCGAATGGAGGTAGCTATTGTGTCGCACGAGAGTAATGTCCTATTGTGAATTGGTTGCAATGATGCATTGCTCGTTGTCACGAAAGATAGCCAGTTTATTTTGAGTTTAGCACACGCATACCTTAAACCGTATATCGCTCGGCTTGTTGGCCGGTTCCTGAAGTTGGAAATTAAAGTTTAACGTCATGTGCGATAAGACCACGTGTCAATCGAGTTCACGCAAACCTAATACACAACATCCCTTTGTAAAAAACAAATTGCTGCGTATGTACACGATTTGATTCATACTATCATTAGATGCAGTTTAATTAAACTAGTTGAAAAACAAATATAATTTGTTAAAACAAAAATATTTTTATGATTATATCTGCTTAGTAGCACCCAATTAGCTCCTCTAGTCTAGCCCTAAGCAGTGTAAAAACGTTATAGTTCTATGTAGCACCACAGTAGTCCATCTAATTACCACCATATTAGGAATTAGATGGTCTAATTTGGGCCCGATCAGTTCCCTGTATTAATGTTTTCCTTCATAAACATGTAAACCCAACCCTCGGTTTCATAAGACTTTGATGGAAACCAGGGTTGGGTTGTCGTGTTTACAAAGGAAGAGATTAATGCAGGATAATGTATATAACATAATATGTACATATATTTTCATTGTATAATAGTATAGTGACATTATGCAGGAAATACATCCTTCAAAGTATGAAGATCTTTGAAGAACCTTAACTAAAATGAATCACTGAATATTTTTAAACTACTCTCTCTCTCTCTCTCTCTCTCTCTCTCTCTCTAATTTCTTGTAATTGAACGACAATCAAGAGATGAATTGTAGCGTCCCCTTTAAAAAGTTAAAGTGGGTGTGAAGTAAATCAAACTAGCATTACCTCCTGTTTAGCATACAAGAACCGAAGACAGGGTCGTGAAGAGCCTACGCAAGGTAGGGAAACGACAACCAGAAGTAATATTGCTCTGGAATACAAGAGTGAGCGCCATTAAACGTAATTGTGATCTATAGCAGTCATATATTACGACGATGACGTATAAAGGGCGTTCGTTCGTTCCTCGCACGAGTAAATCCCTGCACCTCCATCCTATATTCCCTCTCCCTTCTTAAAGCTTCTTTCGTCCATGGACTTTTCGAATCAACCCCCCCGATGAAATATTTACGCGCATAATCAGCCCATAAACAATAAAGTAACCCTATAACGCTTTATGTTCCGCTACTCCAAAGGGTCCCTGCTGCGGCATTTTCTCAGCATGAAAACCCATTTCACGACAATCGACGAGTGAACTTCACAGTGCTGTAGCTACTCCAACCAACTATAAATGGTTCAATCAATAATGGATATTATCAATAGTAAACTTTGTTCAATTTCATACATTCAGTCAATAGGTAATTTTTTTTTAAAATAGAAATAGGTGAATTTCTTAAAAAGAAACAGAATTTTTTAAAATGCTTCTTAACAAAATATATTTCTAATTATTTAAAGGATTATTTCATAAGTTACACGGAGAAAAATGGAATTCAGCGGTTTACTACCTTACACAAATTCAGTAAATAAAACTTTGATTATAAGACACAGTCCAAAAATACAGTAATCATTCTTAAACAGTTTAGGAACTGTTTAGGAATGATTACTGTGTACTCATAAGATTAATTCAGTATCAGGTATGTTATATTCATATTGTATCTTATCTTATTAATAATATTAATAATAAATTTCTAATTGTAGAGTGGGGGCATTTCGAATAACGGAAAATCTTTCTCAAAAAGATTTCATCCAATATATTAACAAGTTTGCTAATAATATTTCAATCCTAAAGATCTGAAAGAGCTGGAAAACTGAATGGGAAGGAATTTCAAGGGATGTCAAGTGATTTTAAGATATGTCAAAGGATTTTTAAAGACTTATAAAAAGTTTCCGGTTTTTCATAAGATTTCAAGACGTTTTTAATTGTTTTAAATAATTTCATGGAAAAGAGTTAAATATGAAATTAAGTCAATTTTACCTAAGTTTATTTAATTATTAAAGAGCTTTTGAAATAAAGACAGCGCTGAGAGTAGTTCTTTTTCCCAGTTGAAAATATGAATTTATATGCAGCATATATATATAGGAATCGATGATATATGAATATCGTTCCTGTACATTGTGTACAACGAGTTACGTTACGCCACGTTACGCTGGGGTCCCTGTTCCGCATAAAATCATCGTTGCTAAGTGATGGATGATCCCAAAGGGGGATGGAAAACGTATTGTTCATGACGCTTGAGTTTATTCCACAGTGTTGCACTTTCGACGATTATGAGGGGTGATTAATTGGTCCCGATACTTGCAGGTTTCATGCACTTCTGCAATCTATTTGGGGTAATCCGCAAAAGGACATGTAAATTAATTGAAATATGTACATAAAGTTCAACATTCGACATCATTGCTTGGACAATATCAGCAGTGTCCTGAAAAAGAAGCACGAGGGAGAAACCAATTTAATGTATGGTAGTACAAGCAATACGTTGTAGAGATAAAAGATAGATGAGAGCGTGTAAAGTGAACGCATGTAATCTGCTTTTAATAAGTGCCCTGTAATGAATCACAATGTGGGAAGGAGAAGATAATTATGAGGGATTAATTCTCAGATTAAAGTGTGGATGATTTATTGATTATGTAAGACTTAGCGCCTCACAAAAGACTGCGTCGTAAAACCCCGAGAGGTAATAAACTTGTATTATTAAAGATTGCATGAAGTATTTTTTTAATAATTTATAGTCACAGCTGACAATTATTAAACAAACGTACATATTTAACTTGGACTCTAATATATAGTTATACAAAGAATATACTTTCTTATGACTTACTTCCCAACATTGCTTGAGGGTTACAAGCAGGCAGAACAACTTCTTTTATAATATCGGATGCTGTATCTCATATTTCGAGAGCACATATGATAACTCGTGGAAAGATGTAGGAAAGAGGGAGAGGCAATGGAAAGAGAGAGTGTAAGCTTTAATGATTGAATCGTAGGAAGTCGGTATCTCTCACCAAGGGTCCAATCTACGCAATTTATCAGCGGCGCGGGAGATCAAGCCGCCGTGTGCTTCTTTCAGATTGATGTCACTATAACAACACGTCGGTTATTCATTGTGCGCATGTGGCAGTGCATTAATCAAGTCCTTGCTCTGCGACGCGAAATACAAATGATATTTTATAGCGCCATAAATCTTTGTGCTTGTCACCGTTATACGTGGGCACAGAGTGCGAATGCGTATCCTGCTTTGCTTCTAAGCTTGTCATGTGTTCCATCTCTTCCTGTTGATACCGGAAATTTCAGAAGAACGTGAGGAAATTAGCTGTTTAGATTTCTTCAATTTCTGTGCAGTAAAAAAATTGCTTTAAAAAATAATGGTTAAAGCTTCCATTTGCCTCTGATTTTCATACTGACAATAATTTCTTATGTACAAATGTAACATAAGTCTTACTGCTGCTGACAGGTACGCGCCGTTGGCGTGTAAGTAATTGGTCTAGATTGACCACGCAATGTGTCTGCACGCTCACGCATTTATAGGACTATCGAAATAATGGGAATGAAATGAAGTGATATGAAATAGATTGTGGAATAGATCGTTTTTCGTACAAATTTTCACGCAAACTTGAAATATACTAAAAGACATTACTTATATCACGTGCAGAAATTTGTATGGGGTTTTGACAGGGTCCTTGTCAGACTTCTGATGTAGCTCTAATCAGGATAACTGGAAAGGTCCACATAAGGCTTGATGGGACGCTTAAACATAATATTGCCCTACTTAAGGAAAACTGTCCAGGGCCTTGTCAGTTTACCCAAAACATGCAATAGTAAATACCCAACTTAGTAAAAACTCGTCAAAGCCCCAAAATGATTATTAAACTATACAATTTTCCAAGGTATTTAAAAGGATTTCCAAAGAATGTAATGATTTTCCAAAGCTTTCACAATATTAAACAAATAGAAAGATATCGTAAAGGACTTTAAGGGCATGTGATACTTTACCATAAGTACAAATAAGTTAAATCAATTATAACTTCATAATAATATATATTTTTAGCAAATAAGAGTCAATAAACCTTCATCTACATGAGAAGAAAGTTTATTAACTATTAGTAACTAAAGATATTTATTGTTACGAATGTATGATTGGTTTAACTAATTTGATCTTATGGTAAAGTATCACATGCCCTTAGGAGATTTTAGTGAATTTCAGGAGATTTCAAGTGATTGTAAGGAATTTAAGAGAGTTTCAGAAAGTGTCAAGTGATTCTAGGGTATTTAAAAGGATTTTAAGATATTTTCCAAGATTTCAAAGATATCAAGATTTTCTAAAGTATTTCAGAATTTAAAGCGTTATAAATAGATTTCAAGTTATTTTAAAGAATGTTTAAAGAAGTCAGGGAATTCCAAGATTTTAATTTAATTTACACATTTTTAAAATTTTTTCAAAGTAGGATTTTAAGGTCATTTTGCAAGGCGGCGGACAAATTGACTAATGAGAATTTCGAAAAATTAATGTCATGAAAATTAGCTGGAAAACATTTTTTACCTTCAAGGGAAACTTCAGGAACACATCCCTGAAGCGGCCGAGTTAAATTTTGAATTTTACTATTTTTTTCTAAATTTAGAAGCCCAAAAATTGCATGGGAAGGATTATCTTGCCACGCCTTTTTTTAAATGATGGAAATATTTAAAAATGATAAATTGCGGGTCTTTACTTAAGTCTGATAGTTGCTTGTTTCAGTAGTACGTAAAAATAATTATTTTCATTGCATTATTTTGTAATTTTTCATGATTTTGTTGAAAAGTGCGATCTTAGCTTAATTTTTTTTAAATTTAGAGTGTAATTTGTGAAGTAAAAATTCAAACGACAGGTAGAACATACTAGAGCATTCCTTTGTGAATAAAAATGATACGTAATTTATTTTGAATTTTTATTTCAAGAATACTTTGGGCAGTTTTCAAATAGTATGACAGGAATGATGGTGACTTTTAAAAACTAGAATAGGAAGAAATCAGTCTCAAGACGTTTTTATTCAAAAACGCAACACAAACAAAAAGTAATCAGTATACATACTATGTATATATACTATAAATATACTATCTAGGTACAATTTGTTTTGCCTTTTTTTGCAGAAGGGGCCATTTTCTTAAAATTGTAGGTACTGAAAATAATCAAAAAAAGTCTAAGAACACGGGCTAAATACCAGTTTCAATAATCAGGTAAAAAAGAAATTTAATAAAAATTTAACTAATGCAGAATAATTTTATTGTTATCTTAATTAGATACATAGCTTATTTTATTATATTATGTATAGCTTATCTAAATCCGGCACATTTACTATAAGCTAGAGAAGTGACGAGTAAAAAAGTCATTCCTGATATCCAAAATCAGACCCTGTCACGTGACAGGAATGACTGTGACAAGAATGAAGTTTTCACCTTTCAATGCAAGATAGGCAGTCATTTTACTCATTTAAATCCCTTCAAAGAACCAGATCATATTATTGCAGCAACTATATATTGTCTCCCCATCATTCTATAATCATTTTTATTAATTATTAGTGGAAACAGGGAGTGACAGGAATGACGGGGAATAAAGTCACGCATCGATTTCGCACTCATTATCATTGAATTTTTCGAAAAATAAAATAATTTACTCACCAATGACTATCTTCCAGAGTAACTTGAGTCTCACTGAAACAATATGATGCAACAAAACACTCTTGCGGCCTATTTTCCAACCACTAGGCGGATATTTCAAAGTGGGTGTTCGCCCGATTCAACTCCCTGGGTACAAGACTTCTGAGTCTAATTAAAATACAAAAAAAAAAACAAACAAATTAATGGCTTGAGGACACGATTTGTCCGCCGTCTTGCAAAATGACCTTAAATGAAATTAACAATTTTTGAAGGATTGTAATAAAACTTCCAAGAATGTAAGTATTTTCGAGAATTTTCATAAGATTTTATATGACTTTAGGGAACTTAAAGATATTTTCAGAGGTCTTACAAGATTTCAAAGATATCAAGATTTTCTAATGGGTTTTTACAGGTTTTAAGTGGTTTTTCACGTGCGTTAAAAAATTTTTTAAGGAATTCTTTAAAAAGATCATAATACTTTTAGGACTTTCAATTATTTAAAAATATTTGTAAATATTGTAAGGAATTTTTAATAAAGTTCAAAAATGTCAAAGAATTTGAAAAGAATATGAAAAAATTGAAGAATTTTTAAGAAATTTCAGAGTTATTAAATCATGCCAAAGGATTACCAAAGATTTCAAGTAATTTTATGGAATTTCAAAACATTTAAAAAAAGTTCAATATTTTTAATTTTTTATTAAGGGCATGCTCTGCTCTGTAGTTGGTGAAAAAATTTTTTCGAAGTCACCACGGCCAAACGAAATGATATATCGCTTTCAAACTTTGGGATATGGGAAATGAGCCACTAAATTGCGTTTTAAAATTTAATTTGAGTAGAAATTTTGAAAAAAAGCTAAGTCGGTAAGGTAGGGATCGGATTTTTTTTCAAAATTACTACTCAAATTAAATTTTAAAACGCAATTTAGTGTCTCATTTCCCATACTCCAAATTTTGAAAGCGATATATCATTTAGTTTGGCCGTGGTGACTTCGAAAAGAAATTTTTCACAAACCACGGTGCAGAGCATGCCCTTAAATTTTTTTTAATTTGATAAACCTCTTGAAATTTACTGAAATTACTAAATACACTCGTAATTTTTTTAAATCCCTTTATATACACCTCTAGTTATTAAAAATTATGAAAATAATATACACTCATCTCTCTATCGAGGGCACTCCGATCGAGGGCACTTTTCACGCTTGAATGATTTTACGTCCCCCCCGAGCGTCCTTCGACAGCCTACACTGAATAGCTCGCGCTATTTTAATCTCATCCGATCGAGGGCACTCGACCCCCGAGCGGTGCCGTCGATCGGGAGATGCGTGTAATCTTAAAATGATGACTTATTTGAAGATTCTAGAAATAAATTTCTCCATGTTTGTCAACAATATACAAATTATTAAATATTCCAATATACAAATATATCCATCTTTTATTTTTGCATAAATAATCAAGTATGGAAAATGTTGGGATTTCCCTATTTTTACCCGATGTTTGGTTTCAACGTGAAAGATTCTTCAATGCCCTGTTTCAGTATCAATAAATTGATATTACTTAGTGAGATATTACTACTGTATCATTGCCCCATAAATGCCCAATAATATTAAGAAATTTTTATCTAAAATCTAAATGCCGACCAGGCAAGGTCTCATCAGAACCCTATTTTAAATAGGGCTAATTGTGGCAATTTCTGCGCGGGTAGGATCTAATGATTCTATCATAACATAAATTCACTGTTTAATATTAAGCAGTGCTGTTTGCCAAAACAAAGTTCGCAATGCTAATAGTGATATCATTTCCTGTTTTTCCTCACAAAAACATTTTTCTCGTTAAAACTTTTAGATTTAAGGAACTCGAGTCAACGCTACTGGACTTTGGCCAAGTACTTTCAGAGGTCCAAGGAAGTCATTAGTTTAAGAAAAACCTCTTCGGTGGAATCACCGACGGTTATATGTGTTTTAAGATTTAAAGTGCTTTTAGGCAACTTTGAAAGCTTAGCGATTCATATATAAAATTTTCTGAAATCGAAGAGTGCTGGCAGTTTTTTCTCGGAATACAGTACGCCTGGTGCTATCTGGGATCTACTTCGTGAAGCTTATTGGTAATGTTGATAAAGCTGGTACAAAATTTTTACATGTATGTGTAATATATATAATTCGTTCTTTAATCCTCTGTCACTCACAAATCTCTATTTGTGAGATTTAAATCAAGAAACATTTGCATTCGTGGACTCTTGATGAATATTGCCGAAGGGATTAGTAATACAATGATCTGTCAGAATTCATGGATCTTTTTTTCTGAGAAAATTATACGATAAAGCCCTTAGGATAAATTAAATTACATTCGTAGGTACTTTGGCTAACGTTATTATTATTTTTTTTTTTTTTTTTTTAAAAATTTCTCAAAGTATATATTCTTTGTTCATTCGTTATCCAGATACCGGAAGCACTCTTTCAGAAAATGTATTATAATTCAAATTATGCACTTGAATAACCGTATAAATTCTCTTTTCCCCAATTAGTTTAAAAGGAACTGGATTCAACGAACTTTTAACGGTTTAGGCCATAATTGCGGCTTTGTGTTAATTCGCGTGTAAATCTGCAGTAATCCGAACATCAAGACCGTCAGGCACCTGGCTAAGATGTCAAGGAATAAGAGAAGAGGCTCGGGGCCACGTCAGTCGAGTCAGATCTGCTAATAAGTTGAGTTGAAATCCACATCAAGCGATTAATAATGCTTCAGCAATTCACTAAAAAGGAGCTGAGCAAAGTTGCTAAGCTAGCCCGAGGCCGCGATGAAATGGAGGCCATGTTTGCTGTCAGCAACAACTGAAATATATACCATATATATATATATATATATACAACTCGAGATATACTGAAACCAATTAATTTATTGCCGCTTTGTTATAAGGCGCATTTCAGATTTATGTCCTAATTCTAAAGATTTTTCATGTACCAACATTTAAGCAGAACTAACCAGTTCGTTATTTTATGCACGCGTATAAGTCACTTTTCATGGAAGATTAAATTACTGATAAATATATGAGATTATGAGTAAATAAAAAACTTGATTTCATGTATAATTGTTCATTAGCATAACAATTCATTGCAATAATTTCACATTTACTAAATTTATCTGATGCCGAGTAACTTTTGCTTTTCCTTCCAGTTTTACCTGCAAATCTTTTTTAAATGCACTTATTTTTAACACATTATATGTACATGTATTTGTATATTTACATATCAGTTACCATCAGAATTATGAGATTTTATGAGATTATAAAGTAATTCTAAGGGATTTGATTATACATTAGGGCGTATCGAAAATAAAAAGCTGTTTGCACGAAGTTGTAATAGCAATGAAATCCTTCCTCTAAAACTTCATTTAAAAAAAAATTTCCTTCTGTCTCCGCAACGCAGATATTGCTCAAAATAAAAAAAAACGAAACACTTCTTTTAATTGCAAGAGCAAAAAATTTTTTTTGAAGATTTCAATTATCAATAAAAATAGTTTAAACTATGCAGATTTATACCTGCATAACAGAAATTCCATTGAAATATCCCCCCCCCCTCCTAATTGACTTTGAATTTTCAAAAAATCGGAAAAACTCCACTTTTTCGCTATTTTTGTTGATTTGCGGTAAGTTTTAGGACTATTTGACCACATTATGTGTGATATATGTTAGTGCGACATAAAGAACATTCATTTTCCTTACGTCAACTCAAAATTTTGATTATTTGAAAACATAGAGCGAAAAATTAACTTTCAAAAGTATAAATAAACATAACTTCCTTATTTTTTAATAAAATGCCTTAATCATATAGGTCAATCGATTCGATTCGATGAAA